>JBBPKM010000151.1:0-20108 GCA_038089255.1 Austroboletus rostrupii
AGAGTAAATATATTTAAATATAACTTCATAGAAGCATGGTTAGGGTCAATGCAACTTCTCTTAGTATGAAGTCAGAGGAGTCACTGTCTATTTTTTCACCTTAGTGGAGGCAGAACAGTCAGCTTTCACTAGGCTTGTTACTATAGCAGTGCAAGCTTTAATAGCTCTAGATATCAACTTTGGATAATTCTTGGTACTATGCCTAGTCTGTCCATAGAAAAGATATATTATTATCAAGCCAGTGCTGATATTCTTCTGGAAAAAGTTTACCATCTTTGCCTAGCTTTGATGCTATGGCTGGATCAGACTTTGTGTCCAATCCTTTATCTTTTTTGGAAGTATTCCCACCATTATTGGAATTGGCAGTATTGCCAGAGAAACCTAAAGTTGCATTACCCTTAGGCTTATTACCCTTAGGCTTCACTTGATTAGCATTCATAAAATCAGATTTAGAATTACTCTAAGATCCTGAAGTTGATTCTTGCTTCCCACAAGTAATCTCATTGTATCACTTCCAATAATAGTGATCAATTTGCTAAGTAAGTGCTTAGAGATCCTGAAAGTCATCTGATTTCCCCTAATAAGCAATTTCATCTTTGATCCAATCAAGGAAACCATTATAAAATGATCAAAAAATTATGCCTAGTCTCCAATCACAAACTTGAGATGCATATTGGTTCCACTTGACAATATAATGAGTGATATACTGTGAATGTTTTATATGCAGACACTCAAGAAGCATCTCTATATTAACAATAGAATTGTAAGATCCAAAATTTGACTGCAATTCCCAAAGGAATATGCACCAATCATTCATACATAGAGGCCTTGAGCCTGGATCAGTAATTTCAAGCAAATCAGATTCAAAATACTTGAAAGCTACATCTTTAAGAAAAGATTGAGCAAATCTTATCTTGATACAATCCCTTTGATAGATTTTCAGCTTTGCCTGAAAGTTGATTTCATATTGAACTATAAAAGTTCAAAGCTTTTTAAAATCAGTACCATTAAATACATTGGGTTTCTTGACCTTGTTTTTGGATGCCTTGAAGTCTGAAGATATCTAGTGTCAGAGGATATGATAGGTCATGCTATAAATCACATTTGCAAGATAAGCAAAAGGATTAGCATCAAAGAAAGTGGATTTGTCATCATTGCCTTGATTAAAACTTCCATTATTGTCTTTATTACTATTGCCACTATCATTATTACTGCTGCCACCTTTACCACCTGCATTCTAGAATGGACCATATAAAGAATCCTTGAAGAAACCATATAAGGAATTTTAACAAGAAGCATAAGGAGAATTTTAACAAGAAGCTAGCAGAGGATCAAAGAAAAAACCCAGTGATGGAATTGGTGGAGGCCTAGATGAAGGGCCTTAAAAAGGACCAAGAAAAGTACTAATGTTACAATTTCCTCTTAGTTCTTATTTTTTTTTCTTTTCATGCATTTATATTTAGACTTATCTTTCTTCTCACAATAGTCACTCAAATTCCTCTTGCAACTATTGTACCAGTTGAAACACTCCAACTACTAAGGCCTGAATATAGGGACGATGTAGATCTTCAACGTCTTTTAGAGTGTTGTCTTGGGCTTTGGCACCAAGGGCTTATCTTCAATAGATACTTGCAGGTGGAGTCTTGTATACCTGGCCTTGCTACCTAGGGTTGGCTACCTGGCTGGCTCAAGGACTTAGAGAGGACTTTGAGGAGTGATGGAAATCCTTAAACTTTAGAGGAAAGATCCAGGACTTCAAGACTGGGGATCCAGTCCTGTCACCCTGGGGGTTTATATATGAAAGGACTATGTACACATATGTATATGGGATCTAAGATATAATATACACTACTTAAATAAAAGTCTGTTATTGTCCAATAGAAATACTCTAAAAATCTAAAGAATAGATATAAGTTGTTAAAGTTCATAAGAAGCATACCATGCTATCAAAGCATGTTGTCATGACAAATCAGAAGCATAGATAAGACATAGCCTTTAAGGCTGTGGTCATAAGGTTATCATATTCCAGTGTAGCAGATCTTGAGATAAATATCCAATAGAATCCTTGATCTATGCTGCTGCTGCATGTCTTGTATATATAGCCTTTGTAATGGAGGGGAATCCCATGCTTCTAGAATAAATACCATAAGAAACCTGCATGGTGTGGCAGCATGCTGCAACCATGAGGCATAGATAAGGTGACTCCTTGTAAGTTATAGATAAAACATAAGGCAGGCATAGCCATGCCATGAGGAAATGGTCAGGCAAGCCTAGACCCTTGAGAAACAGCTATCCTGTGACTGATGTGACTTGCATAAATAGGGTTCAGGGCATTCTCTGATCATGTGACTTTGTGATCAGCCAGTAATCTTTGATAAGATAGACAGGGGAGATAAGATGCTTTGATAAGATATTCCCTGATAAAATAAAATCAATAGATGAGATAAGCATTGACATAAGCACCTCTTGATAAGATAAGATCTTGCAACCTGGCAAGACAAGTTTAGAAATGAAAAATAAAGGCCTTCAAGGCCATTTGTCATGTTGACATATAAATATAGCCATAAAGGCTGCTTTTCTTGTATTATAACACCAGTGTACTGGTTCCTTCACACTTAACTCATTTCTTATGACTTATCATTTCTTGCTAGCTGATACATCAGTCAATGCAGACTTATACATGCTTACTTTCACTTCTTTTTTTATACTATATGGGCCTGCTCTCAAGTTCTCTTTCATGTATATAAATTCCTCAACTGGTTCCTGTACTTTAGCTTAGTTCTCCCTTGTATTCTCTTGAATACACTTCCTTGTTCTACTAGCTTCTTGGTGCTCTTTTTCACCAAGTTTCACTAGTAACCAGACTTCATCTTACTATTGAGTGGACACTTGTCATATCTCCATATGTAAATCTGATCTCATTCGCCCTCCTCTGAGCTACTCCTTTGATCTCCAACATGTGGCAATCTTAGACCTCTCATCTCCAGCAGATGACAACCCAGAACCACTTTGGACTTCATCACGGAGCATTCATATTCATGTGATGTTTTTCTTATGGTATATTTCATATATGTCTATGCATTTTCATTATGACTTTTGTCTCTATGCTTACATTTCAAATATGACCTTGTACTTCATCTCCAAATCCACTATGCCTCCAATTCATGTGCTTATGTATTTCATATGGACCTTCATACTTAAACCTCACTGCTTGCTTGTATTTTCCCTTAGTACAAATATCATCATTCCCTCCGCACTCAGCATAAGTCTCTCCTTATTGCTCTCTGCTGACTTCGTTCGACTTCACCCCCTCTGTCCTTTGTCTCTCTCTAGTCTCCAATCTGTCATTCCACAAGGCCGGGTCTGGTCAAGGGCACGACACATAAGTCCTGTGTCAAGACCAAGTGTAATGTTATAGCTCCATTCCACCACCATGAGTTTCTGTACCTGTTGCTACTTATCCTTATTCTCTTTGATCAGTATTCTGCTTCCTCTGTGTCAGACTTGGCTGGAGAAGCACAATCGGGTTTGGAACTTTAATAACACTACTTGAAACAACCTCAAATTTTTGATCCTAGGATTATCCAGTACTTGGTTCTTGCACCACAAGGGCTATGCTCCTACCTATCCAGTTAAAGCATAATACCTAACATCTTCATCATCATGAAGCTTCCAAATACAGGGCTCACAAATCAACTCTTCAGGTTTAGAAAGTGACATCAACGGAGAAGAACTAAACAGATTATGACAAACTTGATGAGCTGAAATTAAATCACCTAGGCAAGCAGAGAGGCTGAAAAAGCCATTTAGAATGGCATAAGAGCTTTTAAAAACATTCTGCAACTACTGCTTTTGTACAAAAGCTTGGGCTTGAAAGAAGTGCATATGTATAGCCATAATGAAAAAGGTCTGTCAATTGTGAGTATGAATATACTATTAAAGTTCTGAATTCAACCACACCTCTTCCAACATAGAGGAAGCAGAATATTAATCAAAGAAATAAAGAATAAATAGTAATCAGCATAGGAACCTATAAGGATGAAACAGAGTTATAATATTATACTTGGCCTTGTAGAACAGCAGATCAGAAACTAGAAGATGGAGACAAAAAAAACAAAGAACAAGAGAGATAAAGTTGAATGAAGTCAGCAGAGAGAAATGAGGAGAGACTGAGATGGTTGATATTCATACTAAGGAAAAATACAAGAGAGTGGCACGATTTAAGTATAAGAGTCCATATGAAATATATAAGCATGTAAATTAGAGGCATAGTGGATTTAAAAACAAAATACAAAGATAGATATGAAATATAAGCATAGTGTTACACTTCGGCCAGGTAGGTCAGAGCATAGCCTTGGAAGAACTATGACTGGTGATGGTGAGAGCAACAAGATGGTCACTTGATACAGTGTTTCGACAAAGCATCCACTCAACGGTAGGACGGAGTCCAGTGTGCTTGATGTCAACTCGGAAGAGAACAAGTCAAAGTAAGCAAACTTAGTGTATAACCAAGGAGAACTAAACTAAGGTACAAGTGCTACGATGTAAACTGATATAGGCACAGGATCATAGCATGGGCTATCAAAGAAAAAGGAAAACATAGACCAGACTGGGCAACCAGCTGACTGATAACCAGCCATGATGAGTCGGTTAATCATATATGAGGGAAATCCACATTGGCGAATATAATAGCAATGTAGTCCGATAGTACTATCATAGAAAGGAAAAGAAGTAAGTCCGATATTGGAGCAGAACAGAGACGAAGAAATGAATCATGACATTACCCCCCACTTATTTTCCTAGCCCTGCGATGGAATTAGTCTAAACCTCAGTATTCCCCGCACAGGGATCTGGTAATGTTGGACATGGCGAGGTAGTCGAGTTCATCATCCGACAGGGGAGAAGTGGGATGTCAAACAGAAGGAGCACCCCGGGTACGCGATACGGGGTAGGGGTGTGGACATGCAGGTCACCATGCAGTGGCGGCACAAAACCCAGCAGGTGATATTGGGAGCCTGAAAGTAATGGTGGCCCATTGGGAAGCATTGGACTGAAAGGACTACTGTGAGGAAGACAAGGAGGAGGAGGAGAGGACAGGCTTCAGCGTGCTTCGATGGAGTGAGCACCGATTAGTATGGTGTCCCAGAGCCCATCTAAGACAATGGAAACACTGGTAGAACCGGCAATCCACCTGCATGTGGCTGAGACAATGGCATTGGTAACATGCTTGATTATATTGCAGGTGGTTGGCAGGAAGTGGGTTGAAGCCATCATTACCAGTCCACCAGGCATCTGTTCGGGTGAGGAGTCATTCTTTGTCGGAGTGTAGCAGAGTCGAGGAGGCTGATGGAGTTATAGGGGTATCGGAGAGGCATATAGCAAGGGAAGGTTTTTGCCTGAGTTCTTGGCAATATTGGTCTATATCTAAAAGGAACTCCATCATGTCTAACTCATGCATGGTGGTGACCACATTGAGCTTCATCATCTTTTCAATATGGAGGAGCCTCTGTCCATGGCCCGAAGTATGTCTGCTTTGTACGAGCATGTTCCCCATGGTGAGAACCGAGGTGCTTTGAAGGTATAACATATAAAGGGAATGGGCGGTGGAATTGGGTTCCATATAGGCATCAATGGCAGTAGTGTACCAGGAATCTTCTAAAATCTGATCATAAGCAATCGACCAAATTACCCAGTGATAGGTTCCTTCCAGCAGTGGGCAATGCAGGGCATATCTACAGAATGCACTTCAAAGCGAACAGTGGGGGATGGAGTTTGTTCACGGGCCATTTGCTCGATAGTGCTGAGGGTGACAATGGGTATTGGAGGTTGGGAAGATGTCAGGAACGGGGTGGAGGATCAGATGAGATCGGAAGGGAAGGATATGGAGATAGTTGAGGCATTGTTAGACATGGCAGGATTTTGTTCTCTTGTTTTCTGGGTGTTATAGTCGTTTCTTATAGTCAGTGAGGAGGGTCCATGTATGGCTGAGATCATTCTCCTTTACCCAGGAATCCTCTTCTGCGGAGTACCCTTTCCATCAGATCAGATATGAGTGGTCCATTGGTCATCTGTGATGCCATAGAATCCGTTCTATTTCATATTCCTTCTCTCCATCGATAAAGTCAGGCGGTGGCATTGGGAAGTTGCACCCGAAGGTTTCAGTCTCTGTATACCAAGATAGGAGAGAGGCATGGAATACATCATGAATCCTCCATACTTTAGAGAGCCAAAGGCAATAGGAGATAGCGGAGAGTACTTTGGTGATTGTAAAAGGTCCTTCTCTCTTGGGGGTGAACTTTGGATCTAGAATTGATCTTTTCAGATTCCTGGCTTCTAACCAGACTTTGTCTCCGACTTTGAATGGGGTGAAGCGTCCTTTTGTTTGTGCTGCCATGGTCTGTCATGCTAACTCGTGCATGGCAACTGCTTTGTTCCAACTAGCCAATAGTGTCCAGAGTCAATCTTCTACCGCTGGAAGATCTGTAGATAGGATGGCCGTCAGGAGTGCTGTTGGTTCATACCCCATAATTAGCAAGAAAGGAGATCTGCCCATGATGGAATGGGGTCAGTGGTTGTGTACAAATTCTGCTATGGTAATATGATCTGATCACTCTATCAGATGGTTTCTGTAGACTATTCACAGGTATGTTTCTATTTTCTGATTGACTCTTTCTGTTTCTCTATCGGTCTGTGGATGATAAGCAGTAAATAGTGCCAATTTGTAGTTGAGGAGCCTTCTGAGTTCTTTTGCAAACATGGAGGCGAACTGTGGTCCTTGGTCGGAAATGATTTTATTGTAGAGTCCGAACCAGCAATAGACAGAATGGAAAAAAAGGTTTGTGATGCCTTCGGCAGTGACTGTTTTCATGGTGGGACATAGAATTACCCCCTTTATAAGCCCATGGTCGACCATGACTAAAAGGGAATCGAAGCTGGTGGAACAAGGAAGATCCATGATAAGGTCACAAGAAATTTGCTGAAACGGACAAGTACACGAGGACAAGGTGGGTATAAGTGGGGGAATGGTGGGATGCATGTTGACTTTGTTTTTCTAGCAAATTGCACAGCCGGAGACGAAGGAACGGACAAAGGCTGTGAGACCGGGCCACCAGAACTCAGCAGCAATGAGTTGGCGGGTTTTCAGGTAGCTGGGGTGACTGGCTGTGGCATGGGTATGACAGCGGGCAACGATAGAACAGCAGAGGGGCGCATCTAGAGAGACATAAACCCGATTACGGAAGAAGAGAATGCCATCATGATGTTGCTAGTCGGAAAGGCGGGAATGGAGGGCAACAGGAATGTCCTCAGAGATGGATTGCAGTGTTTTCAGGATAAGGGGGTCATTGGTGGAAGCCGAAGAAATGTGATTGTTTAGGGCAATGTCGATAAGATTAACGAAGATGGACGGGGGAAGAAGAGTAACTGCAGAATTATCGGATGTATTGTCAGAGCAGTGATCGGGGCATTGTAAAAGGGCATCCAGCCCGTGAAGCTGCAAGGCTGGGACATGTTCTATGTGGAGGTCATAATTGGTGATGTCAAGCAACCACCAAGCCTGTTGATGGTTTAAGTTCTGGGGCTGGTGGAAGTAGGTTAAGTTTTTATAATCTGTAAACATGTGGACAGGATGTGCGGAGCCGAGAAGATAGTGGCACCAAGCCTTAAGGGCCCAAATGATTGTGAGGAGTTCGCAGTCATAGATATTGTAGTTCCACTTGGTTGCAGAGAAGGTTTGGAATAGGTAGGAGCAGGGGTGCCACTCTCCATTTTCGTCGGTTTGCAGGAGGATACCTCCTATGGCATACTTGGAGGCATCAGTGGCAATGGCAAAGGGTTTTGTCGGATCGGGCATGCAAAGAACAGGCTGGGAGGTGAAGACATCTTTAAGGTGGAGGAATGTGTCGGCACAGGCAGGGGTCCAATTCCAGGGGTGATCTTTCTTGGTGAGATCAAGAAGGGGTTGTGCGATGTTGGAATATCCAGGAACAAATCTCTGATAAAAGTTGGTGAAACCGAGGAACAAGCATACATCTTGTGGCTTAATGGGCACAGGCCACAACGCAATTCCTTCGAGTTTGACTGGGTCCATAGCCAAAGACCCAGGTTTTGCAATTATTTCCAAGTACTCAACAGATGTCGAGTTGAAAAGACATTTGGCAAGGTGGAGACAGAGATGAAGCTCCCTCATTCATTGAAGGACTCATCGTGTGGTTTCATCGTGTGCTTGTTGATCGGGGGAGAAAATTAAGATATTGTCCATATATATGATGATGCGGCCTTCGGTGATGAGATCGCAGAATTCTTTGTTCATAAACCGCTGGAACGTGGCTGGGGCATTCTTAGGGCTGAAGGGCATTACTACTGGTTCAAAGAGCCCTTTGTGAGTGATGAACACGGCCTTCCATTGGTGTCCATCCTTTATCTGAATATTGTTATATCCCCATCGGACATCAAACTTGGTGAAGATCTTGGCTCCGTGGAGTTTATCCAGGAGGTCCAAGATTAATGGGAGGGGATAGGCATCTTGAATGGTGTGTTCATTTAGATATCAGTAATCCTGGACCAGTCATAGTTTTCCGTCCTTCTTTTTGACAAAGAAGAAGGGGGCAGCTTGTGGGGATGTGGAAGGTCGTATTTTCCTGGAGCAGAGATTCTCTTCCAGGAATTCCTCTTGGGCTTTCTGTTCTTCCAATGTCAGAGGGTAAAGTTTTCTGATCTTTGGTCAGAACATGTCAGCAAGGTTGATCTCATGATTGCAGTCTCTACTCAGGGGTAGCAGGGTATCTTCATTGGAAAAGATGTCGGCAAAGTGACTTCCTCTTTCCTGGCTTGGATAGCCAGTTCCATGGCAGTAGTGAGCGTGGTGCAGGTGAGGGCCGGATTCAGGATAAACTGACCATTAGTGAGGACGGTACGCGATAGGATTTGGAGCGGTTGGATGTGGGCCATATCGCGCGCTAGGCAGATGTTGCTATTGAGTACATCATCTTCTGTTCGATCTAGGTATCCGAATAAATGTTCGTCTACTAAGGCATCAACATTGACATGTTGTGGGAGTTGAGAGTCGTAATGCAGACTTCGAAGTTTGTAGAGTTGTCCAATGTGTTGCTTGTCCTGTTCATGGGTGGCTACTAGTTCTGCAGTCTGATCTGACTCCTTTGGTACCTCCAGTGTCTTTTTTTTCCAGTCAATCTTTGGTCCAACCATGGTCAATCACAGGAATCTGAGGATCATGGTTTCTTTACCACAGTTCATGAGATAGAACTTGGTAAGGTGTATATAGCCATTGACATTGATGAAGAGCTATGTTTTTAATTTGACAGTTCCACTACTATTTGTGGAGGTGTCAACATTCCGGATTGTGACAGGTATGGGGAGGTGAGTATGGGGCAATTTCTTTGATCAGGCAAACTCCCAATCTATGCAGGAGACTTGTGCTCCGGAGTCAACAAGGGTGGTGGCAGCAATGGCTTTGATATTCATGTTAAGAGGCAGCATGATCTGGATGGAGATTCTCATTGCCTTCATTGCTATTGGTACAGCATTACAAGTAATATCAGAGGAAGGAGGAACGTGCATCATGGGCATCCTCCAGTTTAAAAATCCATATTGAGTTTTCCAACCATTTCTCCATCCTGTACATTGGAGATTTGAGCAGATTTTTCTTTGGATATTTGCCATATGGTGTGCAGCAGTGGAGTTGGTTGTGTGTTGTTAGGACAGTCTCGGAACAAATGTCCTTTCTTGCAGCATCAGAAACAAAGTCCTTCCTTGCAGCACTTCTCTCTCTCTTCCGGGGTAAGTTTGCAGATGTTTATGGCATCCACATTCATGGTGTTGGGGTCTTGTGTTATGGTGGGGTGGGGTAAGTTTGGTGTATATGGTGTATTTCCTCGGTGGTGCTGGGCAGCGATTTCCAAGGCCCATTTTTCGATAGTGGCAAAGTGGGCAGCTTTAGTATACCAGTCCTTGACTTTGTCCGGTACTTTCTCCATGGTTTGAATTTTCCTCATAAGGGAGATGGGGATGCCCGAGGTAAAGTAATTGATCAATACCTGATCATCGGAGATGTCTGTGAGGGCTACCTTGCTCTGGAAGAGCACAATGTATTTCTGGAGCGCTGGATTATAGCCTCCGGATTTGTTTTTGTAAATTCATTCCCAGGCTAGCCAGGCCAGAGAATCGCCTTTGAGATCAGCATTTTTGAATGCTGCACAGAAGTCCATTTCAAAGTTGGCCCAGGAGCCCATAGTGAAACTTCCTGCTATGAGTTTTGCCTCGTGGAAAGTATCGGCCCAAGTTTGGGCAGTTCCTTTCTTTATGAAGGAGAGGGCATAGGCGATCTTCTTGTTATCGGTGTCATACAATTTGTCATTGACTGCAAGGTATAATTGGACAGATCTCATCTAGGGGATCACTGTTACGTTTTCTTATATGGACGTATCTCTTTTCTTTCGCAATGCCCTTATATGGACGTATCTCTTTTCTTTCACGATGCCCTTATACGGACTACTTCGGCATTATACCTGCCATTGCAGGTTTCCTTCCCCTTGACTCATCTGTATTATCATTACAACGGCGCCTTACTCATTCTTTAACCCGGTCGTCGCTTTTATTCCCTTTTTACGATATGGTCTGTGCATCACGACTATACCTATAACTTGTGCGTAGATGTACCTTGTATAGCAGTTTAGTTCTCCTTGGTCAATACCAAGTTTACTTTGCTCCGCAACGTTCTTTTCCGTTGTGATCATCGAGCACCGAGTCATCGTCCTACTCTTGAGTGGATGCTCCTCTGTGCTACCTGACGAGCCCTTGTCCACAGGGGCTATTTACGTATACGCTCAGACTTGGTTAATCCGAGGATACATTTGCGTCCTACCCGGAACAAGCGTAACAATCGCCCTGATATAGGATCCGTCAAAATCATCTGGAGTTCCCAGGCAGAGCTCGGTGGGTTTTACTGTGGTGATATTAGACATTGGTGGTGGTGCTGTGGTGGGTGGTGTGGTGGGTACTGTAGGTGGGAAGGCAAAGATCCTTCCGGTCTGTGGCTGTGGTGTCGGACTCAGCGGAGTTGGGGCTCGGGATATGGTCAAAGTTCTTTCAAGGTTTCTTGAGAGGTTCTGTGTTTCTGTGTCTTCAGTGTTGATTGGCTCATCCAGATCTGTAGGAATGTCCTCCGACGAGTTGGTGTCAATGGATGGTGCAGGGGAGGCCTGCCAATGTCACCAATCAGAGAACCTGTTTGGGTGAATGGTGGGTGAGCTAGATGATACTAGTTGCTAATTAAAGAGTTTAGTTCTTTTGTTACACTTCAGCTGGGTAGGTCAGAGCATAGCCTTGGAAGAACTACGACTGGTGACAGTGAGAGCGACAAGACGGTCGCTTGATACGGTGTTTTGACAAAGTGTCCACTCAATGGTAGGATGGAGTCCGGTGTGCTCAATGTCAACTCGGAAGAGAACAAGTTGGAGTAAGCAAACTTGGTGTATAACCAAGAAGAACTAAACTAAGGTACAAGTGCTATAATGTAAACTGATATAGGTACAGAATCATAGCATGGGCCATCAAAGAAAAAGGAAAACATAGACCAGACCAGGCAACCAGCTGACTGATAACCGGCCATGATGAGTCAGTTAATCATACATGAGGGAAATCTGCATCAGCGGATACGATAGCGATGTAGTCCAATAGTACTATCATAGAAAGGAAAAGAAGTAAGTCCGATATTGGAGTGGAACAGAGATGGAGAAATGAATTGTAACACATAAAGACAGAAATTATAATAGAAATGCATAAATATATGAAATATACCATAAGAAGAATATTACATAAATATAAGTGCTCTATGATAAACTCCAAAGTGGTTCTGGGTTATTATCTATCAGAAATAAGAGATTTAAAGTTGTCACATATTGGAAAATAAAGAAGGAGCTTAGAGAAGGGCAAATATATCCAAAGATGAATATTGTTACAGTACAAAGAATTAGAGCCTGAAAGGCAATATTTATGAAGATCAAAAGACAAGTGATCTTTATGGCTTTATTTTCAATTTTTAGACTTGTCTTGCCAGGTTGCAAGTGTTACACTTCACCTGGGTAGGGTGGAGTGTAGCCTTTAGGAGACTTGACCTCCAGGGCAAGGCGAGTTCAGGAAGAACTGGATATCCTATCAGCATACTTGCATAAATAGGATCAAGATAAAAAGAGCGAAGTCCAGTGAAGGACTTATCAAGAATGCATGCCATATAGCTATGCCAGGATACTGGAAATACAAGAGGACTTGGTGATGATCTCAGGGAGCTGGAGCAGAGGCTGAAGATCAAGCCTATAATTAAGGGAGACTAAAGCTGAGGTACATGGGTAGAGTAGCTAGAGTTTATATAGTACAAAGAATATCCAAGAAAGAAATCAAGGAAGCCATATACCAGATAAGAGACGAGTTAGAGATAGCAAGAATGGAACAGGATAAGACTAAGTCAGAGATAAGGAATCTAGGGTGAAGGAGAATCATGGATCGGATCAAGGAAGCAAGATAGAATAGGAATACAATCATGAGATAAGAATGAGTCAAGAATCTAGATCAGGAGATGACTGAGATAAAAGAGGAAATACCAGAAATGGCTAGGAATACACCATATAGGCAGAGAGGAGAGACTGAGGGACAAAGAGGGATGTCTGTGGTACAAGAGATCAAGAAGAAACAAAGAGATCAAAGAAATGAAGACCAGAAGATAAGAAACATCCAGAGGGTGTGACAAATCTAGGAAAAGGCTTGCTGTTGGAGCAAACACAGCCAAGTGACTGGAAAGGCACCATCAAGATGCACAAGGGTCTGGAGAAACATCTGATAAGAATCAGATGTGACTAGATAAAGATCTATTGGAGATCTGGAATGCCAGGAGGCAGACTAGAAGTTCCTGTATAAGAAGGGCACAGGAAAGTACATGGATCATCATGAGGAGATGTCCAGGATCAAGGGCAAGCATTGGCTAATAAGCCAGATGCACAGCAAGATGGTTTCTGATCAAATGAATAAGAATTAGAAGGCAGAAAAAGGTTCTGATAATCAATCAGTGATATCTTGGTGGAGTACTGTAACCATTGATGAGGCAGCAACATGAGTGAGTCTGGGATGTTCAGAGAGTGCTGGAGATCAAGTGGGGACTGCACTAAGAGTGCCAGAGAGAGTCCAGGGGACCAGGAGGAGATCTGGTGACAGGAGGAGATCTGGATGCAGGGAGAGTGGAAACACATCAGGGAGAGTTCTAATGGGTCAAATCAATGTCTGGGAAGGTTTTGAAGCAGTCTAGGTGTAACTGATCAAAAGAAACACATGGCAGGAAGCCATATATGACAGGTACAAGGAGGAGACATATTTAGAAGGTGCCAGATATGGATCAGGAAGCCTTGAGGTGGCAAGGAAGACCAGAGGGGACTAAGGAGCATCCAGTGGAATGCCTGAAGTGACGAAGGACAGTTGGCTTTGAGTCTTTTGTAGAGATCAAAGTGTTCTGATTGGATCTAGGATTAGAAGATGATCTGGAAGTTCTAGTAATGTCAATTAAAGCATGATCTCAATAAAGAAAACACATCAGGATATACCCAAGAGCACACAGAGGTGCTAGGGACTTGTCTGGATACTGGCAGGAGAGCCAGGGGTTCTGGTGAACATCTGATGGAGATCAGATATGATCTGGTATGCTTTAGCCTTTGTTAAAGGGTAAGTGGTCTGGATGTGGCCAGATGGCTTAGGTGACTGTAGGTGGACTTGGAGGGAAGCCCAGTAGACACAGATAAGTAAAGAGAACTCCAGAAGTTGGGCCTGAAGTCAGACAAGATACCAGGAGGAAACTCTGATCTAATTATGAGCCAGATCAGGGAGAAGTGGTCAAGGAGGAGCATCAGAGAAGACTGATGTGACTGGATACAAGGAAGATCTTTGAGGATAGGATCCAAGGAAGATCTGGAGATCTAGGAGTGCTGAAAGAAGGCCAGATGGTTAACTAGATGAGAAAATCATGTGAATTCAATAAAGAGAACATGATCCAAGGAGATCAGGAATGGCCAGGAGAGAGATCCAGGAGCTCAGGGAACTGGGAGAGCATTCAAAAGATGCTGAATGTGAACCATGAATGGATGATCAGATTGTGATTCTAATCCAAGGATAGGAGGAGGCTGGATGGCTCATAGAGAGCAACTAATAAGGAATATCTAGGGACAATCTAGAAATGGCTCCAGAGAGCCCAGAAAAGGCCTGGAGGATGCCAGGAGCATACAGGGGCAGAGGGATCTCTGGTAGAAAGAGCAGGAGTTGGCTGATCTAGGAAAAAGTATAGTGGGGCTACCAAAGTAGGGACAAGTTGTAACAGCAAGATCTTATCTAACCTTATCTTATCAAAGGGCGCTTATGTCAGCACTTATCTTATCTATTGCTCTTATCTTATCAGGAGATCTTATCTTATCTCCCCTGAATATCTTATTAAGGATCACTGGCTGATTACCAAAGTCACATGATTAGGGAAGACCCTGAACCCTATTTATGCAAGTCACATCAGTCACAGAATGGCTGTTCCTCAAGGGTCTAGGCTTGCCTGACCATTTCCTCATGGCATGGCTATGCCTGCCTCATGTCTATCTATTCTTTGAAGTCACATCAAGAGCTGGAATCTTGTTTTCTGACTTAGGGCCATTATCTATGAGTTACAAGGACTCATCTCTTATCTATGACTTACAAGGGGTCACTCTTATCTATGCCTCATGATTGCAGCATGCTGCCACATCATGCAGGTCCCTTATGGTATTTATATTCAAAAGCACAGGCTTTCTTTTCCATTGCAAGGCTGTATATGAAAACATGCAGCAGCAGCATGGATCAAGGGTTCTGTTCCTATTTATCTCAAGATCTGCCATATTGGAATGTGGTAACCTCATGACCACAGCCTTGAAGGCTATGCTAATCTTATCAGATGTGCATACTAGCCTCATGCATTAGGACACTTCTTATTTGTCATAACAACATGCTTTGACAGCATGGTATACTTCTTATGACTTTTATAACTTATATCTATTCCTTAGATTCTTAGAGTATTTCTATTGAACAATAATGGACATTCATTTAAGTAGTATATATTATATCTTAGATCTCATGTACATACATATACATAGTCCTTTCATATATAAATCCCCAGGGCAACAGAACTGGATCTCCAATCTTGAAGTCTTGGATTTTCCCTCCAAAGTCAAGATATCTCCATCCCCACTTAAAGCAAAGTCCTCTCTAAGCCCTTAAGCTGGCCAGGTATTCAACCCTAGGCAGCAAGGCCAGGTGTTAAAACTCCACCTGCAAGTATCTATTAAAGATGAGCTCTTGGTGCCAAAGCCCAAGGCGACACTCTTAAAGGACATCAAAGACCTACTTCGTCTCTATGTTCAGGCCTTAGTAGTTGGAGTATTTCAGCTAGCAGAATTGGTTTACCTTTTTTAGGCTAATGAGCTTTTTTTGATGTTTGGTTATATAAAGAAGAATTTTTGTAGAGCTTGTACTTTGGAATAAATATCATAAAAGTAAGTAAAACTAAAATTTGCCTTTTTATGCAGAAAACTAAAATCAATTCACTATCTTGGAGTTATTATATTAGTTGAATATTTTTAAAGACTAGATATTACCACTATCTTGGCTGAGCTAACTCTGCCTATTAATGAAATTATGGTCTTTATGAATTATACCACCTTTATGTTAGTAGTCTTCAATTTATATATATATGATCTCATAATATATAAAATAAAATTTTATACATTATTCAATATGTTACTTATTGTACATTTTCCCATACTCCACCTTAGATGCCACTCAAACTATATATATTATAAAATAGCTGACTGTATATATAAATGCAGTCATACTACATATATACATATCATTGTTAAGGCTTTGCTTAGGCATAAATGTATTCTTCCTTCTATATATTATCTAAAGTTTGGCTTAAGTACCAGTGGTGGCACAAATGCTGGTGAATAACAATAGATAGATATTTTTCATTGAACAATATAACACCAGCCTATACATGAACTCAACCAATAAGCAAAACCTATATAGACCCCTCACTTCTTGACTTTGATACTCTGTATTGCATCAGACTATGTACTCTTGGGGCCCTCTAGTGATTCAGAACTGTCACGGGCTATGTATAGACAATTAGCCCCTGTGTACTGCGGTTATGGCCGATTGTCTACTTGTAGACACTTTCTCGTGAACGTCAGGCTCTACAATTTCCACTGCCTTGGAAAACTTCTCGACTGTCATCATGACATCAATCCTCGACCCGACCACGATTGGCAGACCTAAACGTCCTCGTAGACATGTCAGATCTCTGACGGGTATGTTTAAAGATAAGTTATAAAACGTCTACTTAGCATGGCGTTGTCTTAGGCTATCTGTCGGAGAAGGACGAAACTGGAAAAGAAAAATGGCCTAGAGGTGAGGAGAAAGTCTGGAAGGATGGTTACAGAAAACTCGATACGGGTGAGTAGCAATTGACAGAGAAAAGGGACCCCTTTTTGCGTTGTCGCTCATTCCAATTAAGACGTCCGATCCATCACCAACTCCTTTGTAAACCATGTGCAGACATCGTTGGCGCGCCAAGTCTACAGTCTCGATGATCTAGGTGCTTATCAGGCGACAGCGCTCTCCGTTCGCGACAACCTTCTCGTACGTATTCTCCATGACGACTGCAAGTAATTTTTCAATCAATCTCTCGCCCAGATTAACTGGAATGAAACCCAAGTGCAACTAAACCGCAAAGGGGGTAAACGTGCTTATTACCTCTCCCTCGAGTTCCTGATGGGACGTGCCCTCGATAACGCCCTTCTTAGTCTTGGGCTCAAGCAGAAGTTTGTAGACGGCATCGACCAGCTTGGATTCAACCTCGAAGACCTTCTGGCCCAAGAGCGAGATGCTGGACTGGGAAATGGCGGTCTAGGACGCCTTGCAGCGTGCTATCTCGATTCGTCGGCGACGCAAGAACTACCGGTGTGGGGATATGGGCTTCGTTACAAGTATGGCATCTTCCAGCAGCTCATCTCTCCCGACGGACAGCAGCTCGAAGCGCCCGACCCCTGGCTCGAGAATTCGAATCCCTGGGAACTAATCCGTATTGACGTCACGTACGAGATTCGCTTCTACGGCGTGGCGGACAGGTACCACGACGGGAGTGGACGTGGTGTATGGCACGGTGGCCAGGAAGTTTTGGCGGTTGCGTACGACGTCATGATTCCTGGTTTCGACACCAAGAACACCAACAATCTCCGTCTCTGGGAGAGTAAACCCAAGAGAGGGTTTGACTTGAACAGTTTTAACGGTGAGATGTGGACGGAGATCCATTAGATTATCATCTGACTCTTGGGTTGTTAGCTGGAGACTATGAACTTGCGGTCGATGCGTCGAATAGCGCTGCTGCTATTACCTCTGTGCTTTATCCCAATGACCATACATCATGTGAGCCATTGATTTCACCTGTTTATTTTGTGTCTCATCGTCGGGACAAGTCGGAAAGGAGTTGCGCCTCAAGCAGCAGTACTTTTGGACCGCAGCAAGTCTTGCAGACATTTTGAGGCGGTTCAAAAACCTTGGGAAACCGCTCACGGAACTGTCTGATTGTGAGTGAACACGGTTTGAAATCTAATTCCGGTCAACTCAGCATCCAACAGATGTTGCCATACAACTCAATGACGTCAGTACGCCGCGATTGTCGTGCTGCAACCTTGTTTGAATTCGTTCCACAGACTCACCCTACGTTGGCCATCCCTGAGTTGATGCGTATTTTGATCGATGAGGAAGAAGTGCCTTGGCAAACGGCGTGGAAAATCGTCACAGAAACTTTTTTCTTCACGAATCATACTGTCCTGCCAGTCAGTTAATGCAGTATTTTGATTCTCTGTTTTTACAAACAACCTTTTTCTCCAGGAAGCGTTGGAAAAGTGGCCCGTTCCCTTGATGGAACATCTTCTACCCAGGTATGACTCGTCCCTCGTTTGATACTATTCGCCAAACCTTTGCCCCTAGACACATGCAGATCATCTTTGATATTGTGAGTTCTTTTTTTTTAAAAAAAACCTTAAGGGACTGTGCCGCTGACGCCTGTACACAGAACCTGTAAGTTGGTTTTCGTGCACATCTGTTTGAGTTAACGCAATATTTTCAAGGTTATTCCTGCAGTGTGAGTAGGCGTTTTTCCCCACTGGTCTCTGGTTAATGGTCACACAAGCCGTCGAACGGGTATTCCCTGGAGATCGCGAGCGCTTGACGAGAATGTCTTTGATCGAAGGCAAGTGGTCTCCATCTTTCTGTGAACTCGTTAACTCTGGTCGCTTAGAGGGACTACCGAAAAATGTCCGCATGGCACACCTAGCATGTATCGGTAAGTTGTCTTATACGGCGTTGAGGGTGTAACCTATTTTTGTTTGAAACAGGGAGTCGAAAAGTCAATGGCGTTGCAGAGGTACGTTACTGCGAACGAGTTTGATTCAATATGAGCGCTAAGGAAACTACGTCAGTTGCACAGCGAGTTAGTAAAGAGCACGATTTTGAAAGATTTCGTGGAGTTCTTTGGTATTAGCAAGTACGCTCTTTAGACATGTCTTGAAACCACAGGATCTGACTTCTTTCGAGGTTTGCAAATGTTACCAACGGCAGTGAGTGTCCACACTTGAGTGGGACGTCTCAGCTATGACCTCTTTGTTTCAAGTTACCCCACGCCGCTGGCTGGATCAAGTATGTCTCATGTTGACTCATTGACGGACAACACTGACACCTCACCTTAGTGCAACCCAAGGCTTAGCGAATTGATCACCCAGACGCTTGGGATCCCGAAAGGCACTTGGCTGAAGGATTTAACGAAACTCGAAGGTTTATTGAGTCATGTGGAAGACGAAAATTTCCGAGAAGAATGGGCTTTGGTAAAGCATGCCAACAAAGAGAGGCTGGCGCATTTCGTCCAAACGACTTTGGGACTCAAAGTCAACACGAATGCCATGTTTGACGTTCAGATAAAGGTGAGTTTTAAACCATGAACCATAATGTTTCACGATAAAGCTAACTGAGCGTCGTGATTACAGAGGTTGCACGAATACAAGGTACAAACATTTTTTTTGCAGTCATACGCAAAAAGTAACATGTCATTTTAGCGCCAAACGCTCAACATCTTGGGCGTTATTCACGTGCGTTTGCGAGCTTTGTGTGTTCGTTAGGTCTTGACATTTCTTCCTTGCTAGCGTTACTTGACGTTGAAAGCGATGGACCCGAAAGAGAGGAAAAAGGTCACCCCGCGGAACGTCTTCTTTGCTGGAAAAGCTGCCCCAGGCTGTACGTCGTCTTTATCCTTCATCTCTCCGAGACGTGCTCACACGACGATCATGGTAGATTACATTGCCAAACGGGTACCGTTCTTCTTCTTCTTTTTCTTCTTCTTCTTCTCATCCGCCCGAATCACTGACGCCGCCCCCTAAAAGACGATCCGCCTGATCGTCAACGTCGCACGCGTGGTCAACGCCGATCCCGACACCAAGGACTATCTCTCCGTCTTCTTCCTCCCGGACTACTCGGTGACCCTCGCCGAAGTGCTCATCCCCGCGTCGGACATCAGCCAGCACATCTCGACCGCGGGTACAGAAGCGTCCGGAACGTCCAACATGAAGTTCTGTCTCAACGGCGGGCTCTTGCTCGGTACGGTCGACGGGGCCAATATCGAGATCGCCGAAGAGGTGGGCGAGAGCAACGTGTGTGAGTTCGCGGAGGCCGGCCCCTTTCCCTCCGTTCCATCTTTTTTTTTCTTTTCTGTCATTTCCAAGTACGTTCTCGTTGAACTTTTTTTTTTTTTCCCCTACCAGTCTTTTTCGGAAATTTGACGCCCGACGTGGAAGATTTGCGGTATCAGCATGCGTACCATCCTGTTCCGATTCAAGAGAAATCGCCCGCGCTCGCGCAGGTGTTGGACGTGGTCGCGGGTGGGCTGTTTGGAGACGAGGGCGTGTACGACCCGTACGTCTGGACCGACAATAAAAATGTCCTTTTTCTTCTTCTTCTTCTTCTTCTAATCCTCCTTTCTC
>JBBPKM010000152.1:0-17611 GCA_038089255.1 Austroboletus rostrupii
AGATCAGAAAGAAGCGGTCAAGGAGGAGCATCAGAGGAGGCTGATGCAACTGGATACCAGGGAAATCTTTAGGAGCAAGTTCCAGGAGAGATCTAGAGACCTGGGAGCGCTTTTAGGAGGACCAGAGGTTGACCTGATGAGGAGAAGATGTGGACTCAGTAAAGAGGACATTTCAGGACGAGATCAAATGATGTCAGGTCGAAGTACAAAGTGTCTGGTAAGCAAGGGAAGCATCTGGAGGGTGTGTGATCCTGATCCAAGGATAGGAGGAGGCTAAGGGCTCACAAGGAGCAACAGATGAGGGACATCTAGGGACAACCTAGGAATGGCTCAGGAGAGCCCAAGAGAGGCCTAGAGGATGCCAGGAGCACACAGGGGCGGAGGGATCTCTGGTTGGAAGAGCAGAAGTTGGCTGATCTAGGAAAAAGTGTAGTGCGGCTACCAAGGTAGGGACAAATCATAACAAGTATAGTCCTGAATCCAGATGTATATCATGCCTGTAGTGCCTAAGAAACCGTGGATTTTGATGTGGGATATGCATGGACTGGGCCAACAAGTGATTTTGGCCACTTTTAAGGAATCAGGGGAGTGTTCATCATAACTGCAGGTCTGGCCAATGATAATATCTTCAGGTTTGCAAATAAAAAGCTTCATGGCAGAGAATATAGCTCCAGCATGGTAAACATGATAAAAAACATAATTAATATTGATGCTGTGCTCCCAAATGAAGTACCAAATGCCTGGATTATCTGGAATGGTCTTATATGTACCATTAGGGAGCTCATACTATGTGCAAGGGCCAAGAACATTGATATTGTCCCAAAAGTTAGAGATAATGTCAATTTCTGCCTATAAAATGAATGTGATGTTGTTTTGAAATATTGTGGGGAAATCTGCCCAACCCATCAGGAGAAACATGAGGTGGTATGTGCTGAGAGGGGTCTGAAAGGTGGTGATATCATAGAACTCTTTGGCAAGCACATGGTGATCAAAGCCAATGAATAGATTTATCATGTAGATGGTGCAGCCAGCAGACTGTTTAGCAAAATGGTTGATATATGGGAGAGTTGCCACATTCTTGATGGTGATGGTGTTGAGTGGCTAGAGATCATGGATGATGCAGATGGAGCTGTTCTTCTTAGTAATGCAGAATCAGTAGGATTGGTAAGAGCTGTTGAACAGCTTATAGATGCCTGATGCAATTTTTGCTTTGATTAATGTAATGACTTCATTGCAGATGCCAAGTGGTATGGGCAGTTGGCAATGCACCCAGGGGATGTATTCTATTATAGGGATGATCACCAGCAGAAAATACTCATCTTTAAACTATTCTTTCTCCAATTCCTTCCAAGTAAGGCCAAGCTCATTGTTGAGAAGTACATGTGTGGCAAGCTTGTATTCTTTGGGCCATAAGAATGTGCTACAAAAGATGCCAAGTGCATCCATGCACTCTTAGGAGAGGTGGAGGCTAGGCATAAAGACAGGGGGTGCAATAGAACAGAGGAAAAAGAAAAATGAAGATTTTTGGAGAAGCAATGGATAATATGGGCATACTATGGGCATACTGTGGCATGGTGGCAGCAATGGGCTTGACTTTGTTGGCTACTTTATTGTATGTGAGGGTGTGTCAGGCTGTGTCAAATATAAATATATCATGAAGCTAAAGATCTGCAAGAGCTGAATGGGTAAGGGATGAACAAGGAGGAGAAATGGCAGTGATTTGGCACACATTGCAAGTTTTGTGCTGGGGGAAGAGGCAAGTTACTGTGGGAACTCAGTGGCAAACAGATGGATTAAGAGGGTTGTAAATTGTTACAAGCATGCTGTCGAGGGTCTCCTTTTTGGATAGCTGGACCAGGCACTGCCAGGGATGACCTAAGAAAAGTCTAAAGGAAGCATCAGGAGCAACATAATTATGTGCCCAAGACTTAACTCCCTATACTTTGATTTTGAGCATCTTAACACAGCCACATATCTCCTAAGCTGTACTATTGGCTGCCTGCATAGTCATTGTGATGCATTCATTCATTGGTGTACTGGTCTTTCTCCACACATCCTCTTATATAATCACAATTTCCAACCCTTCATCTAAGAGCACAAGCTTCTCATATTTCCCATTCAGCATTATGTTGAATTCTCAGAGTAGGTTGGTGTACTTGATCTGCAGCAGGAGGATAGCTACAGTTGTGGTTAGGGATCTGGCTGTGATGTGGATTTGCTAGATGTGATAGTAGTCAACTGCTTCTTTGCACAGATCCAGGCTAAGGGTGAGGAGGTTGGCAATAAAAACATTGGAGATAGGGATGGCTAAGATGGCTTGATGGATCTGTTGTACTGCATCTGGAGATGACACCTTTAATTTATAGTGATACACAGGCTAGTGATAGGTCTGCTGAGGTACTGTGGTAGAAAGGGCAGCTAGCTCAGCAATAGAGGTGGCTGCAGGTACTTCAATCTTTGAGGCTTTTGCTCTCATCTTGGATTGTGTGATTGCTAGATGCTGGCATTGCATGGATGCCTTTGTTGGTAAGATTGAATATAGGGGCTGAGGAGATAGGGGGAATGGATAAGATTGGTGGTGCAGTAGGCAGTATGGGAAATGCAGCAGCAGATATAATTGGCAATGGTGCCAATGGTTATGAGAGATCAGGGAATGAGAAGGGCAGTGATAGGGCTGTGCTTTGTTCAAGAAGGGGTTTAGCTGGTGAATCTGTGTAATCTAGATTAAATTATGGAATGGACCTCTAGTAAATGTGCTGGGGATTTGTGAAGTGTTAAGAAGCAAGTTGTGGTCATGGATTTATGCATGGTGGGCAGCTGATCTCAGATGTTCATGAATGGATAATAAAGGAATAACAATAGGGGTTGATTGGTGAGAAAGATGCAGGGGAATGGAGGAGTTGTTGTTGTTGGAGATCTAGTATAGGTGAATGGTGAAGTATGATGGATGGGGGGTTTATATCTTTTCTACATGGAAAAAAAAAGGCAAGAATGTTAAGGGGTGGACTTCAAAAATATAAGTCTCAACTGCTGCTTGGTTAAGAACTTGTTGATGGTTAGGGGTTTTCTAAATTGGTAGTTAGCTAACAAAATATTTTAATTACAAAACAGAGAGTGATGGCAAGGCAAGGTCCCAAGCTAGCAGGAAAAGGCAAGCAATAGCAGATGATAGCAGAATGTTAATGATGAACAGACGATAGCAGATGGATGCAGACTGAGATGGATGCAGGATGAATTTGATATCAACTAGGTAGTACATGATGCATTCTTATACTACAGAGGAGAAGAACATAGCTATCTAAAGGGAAAACATACATTCATAGCAACTAAACAAACAGATTTGAATTATGTAGTAGGAATAAAGAGAAATAATAAAGACCATAAAAGAAATAATGAGTGATAAATGAAGTAGCATACTGGTTTCCAGCTCATTGTCTGCACTGGTTGGGATCCATATGCAGCCACAGAGTGCACCTTACATAACAAAGAAGAAAAATGGCACCTAATAGCCTTCTATTTCAACTTCATGAATGATCAGGAGTAGAACTACTTGGTCACAGATAAAGAAATGCTTTTAGTTATCTGCATGCTAGAAGTGTGGTGGCACTATTTAAAAGGAGCCAAAATGCAGTTTGAGATCTGAAATGATTATTAGAATTTGCAATGGTTCATGATGAGGCAAGACCTTAATAGAAGACAAGCATACTAGGTGCAATATCTATCAAGATTTAATCATATGTGATGCTATAAGGCTGGTGCCACTATGAAAAAAGCTAATGCCCTTCTACAAAGAGAAGACCATATGGAGGGTATAGAAGAAGATAACAAGCAGGTACTTGTCATATCACCAGAGCAGATATATTTAACAATCATTTGGATTCAAGATGAAGGTAATAAGTTGTTATAGTGGATTGAAACTGCAACCCTATTACTAAAAAAAGCCAAAATGTGGAAGCTATATGCACAAGGCTATACAGAAGACATGGAGCATCCACTCCTTAAAATGGAAAGTCTGGTATTCATACCAGAACATGAAAGTTTCTGGCAGAACATAATAGCCCTATACCACAACATTCTGTCTGCTGAACACTCAGTGTTATGGTATGAAGAATTAGTGCATGAAAGGTGATATTTATGCAATGAAAAGTCAGCTGTGCTGACATAAGCAAGAAGTAGCCTTCATGGCCTTATTTTCATTTTTAGACTAGTCTTGCCTAGCTGCAAGATCTTATCTTATCATATCAAGTTGGCACTTATTTCAGTACTTATCTAATCTCTTATATATTGATCTTATCTTATCTCCCTTGCATATCTTATCAAAATTACTGGTTATGATTATCCTTAGAGGTATGCTTTGAACCCTATTTATTCAAGTTTCATCAGTCACAGGATGACTGTTCCCAAGAGGTCTAGGCTTTGCCTGACCATTCTCTCATGGCATGGCTGTGCCTGCCTCATGTCCTATCTATTCCTAGAGTCACATCAAGATCTGGAATCTGAATCCCTGACTCATGGTCCTTATTTATGATACATAAGAAGTCACCTTATCTATGCCTTATGATTGCAGCATGCTGCCACATCATACAAGTCCCTCATGGTATTTAGAAGCATAGGCTTCCATTCTATTACAAGGCTGTACATGAAGTACATGCATCAGTAGCATAGATCAAGGGTTCTATTTCTATTTATCTCAAAATCTGCTATACTGTCATATGGTATTCTCATGTCCATAGCCCTAAAGGCTATGTTTTATCTATGCTTTTTATTTGAAGCAAAAGCCTCCTGAAGTTCTTGAGCAGGCCAAGGTAGTCAACCCTTAGGCTGCAAGGCCTAGTGTATACAACTCCACTAGCAAGTCCAAACCCAAGATGCTTAGCTCTTGGTGGCACTCAAGAAAACATTCAAGACCTACTTTATTCCTACATTTGGGCCTTAGTAGTTGGAGTGTTTCACCCAGGTATCAAAAGAACAAAAGAACTTATTAAAAGACACTATTTATGGCCTGGATTGCCAAAACAAGTAAAGGAATACATAGCCAGGTGCAACAAATGCCAAAGGAGCAAGACCAGCAATAAACCACTGGCTAGCAAGCTTAAACTCTTGGAAACTCCACATGCTCTTTGGGTAGATGTTTCTGGGAAGGGGGGTGGTGTTACAATTCTTAGGGAAATTTCTTCCTCTCATGCCACTGCTTATGCTTTTTTAATCTATCCATATGGGGATAGAAGTTCTCATGGCATGCTTCTTTACTTATCTTCTCTTTTTATGCTTCTAGACCACCTCATGCTTATGCTTCTCTTCTATATGATAGAACCATGTCTTATGCCTCTTATCTCTGACTTATGGATAGTTATTTATGCCATTGGTTGATCTTAGATATGGAACAAACATGTACATACATATAGAATAGTATATAAACCAAGATGACAAAGCTGGCTCTCCAGTTCTGAAGTCTTGGAGATTTCCTCCTCTAAGTATCCTCTCCTTTATCAAAGGGTAACTAAGTCATTGTTACCAACACTATATATTCTAAAGACCTTTGCCTTGCTTCTGGCATTGGATTTGGAGTGTTTCAGAATCCTAGTCTTTCTTATATGTTGAATCCATACCATAGAGACTTTCACTCTCCAATCTCAACTAGCTCAAGATCTCAATAATATGGGCATTGATGCCATCTGCCTTCCTAAGAAGCTAACTCCTAAAAAAAGAAAGAGAATGCTGCCTTTGAGAAGGACTCTGCTTAGCCTGCTAAAGAAAAGAACATAGGCCAAATTAGTGCCCTATTAAGTTTAATCACACTCTTCAAGTACCACCTAAAAATGTCAAAAAGATGGAAAAGATGTTGGCTTCTATCCAGGAGCTGGAGGATGAGAAAACCATTGAAAGAATTTATTTGAATTTTTAAATGAAGTAATATCCACAATGAATATTTTTTCTTCTTTCAACCAATTCCATAACTTTATATCAAAAGCCATGAAATCTATCTGCATCCTATGCAACTACTGGTACCAACAGACATTATCAAAGGCATTGCAACTACTGCTCTTGTTGACTCTAGAGCACAAATCTCTTGTCTCAATTGGGCATTTTCCAAAAACACAATTAATTTCAAATCTAACTTCCTCAACCAATTACAATTTGAAATGTCAATGCTACCACTAGTAAAAATGGTCTCATCAAGTTTAAGTCATCTCTCTTTGTTAATGTCAATGGTTATATTCAAAAAGTTGAGTTCTATCTTAAGAATTTCAAAAAAAACACTGCTGTTCTTGGTTTTCCTTGGATCACCACCATCAACTCCACCATTGATCAGAATAAGAAAATTTTGGAAATCCTTGCTTTATCAGATCAATTTATGGACCTTATTGCTGCCCATGAGCAGAAAAAACAATGATGAAAAGGATTGTATAACATGTGTTATCTAGATTACTCAACTTCTCCACCACATCACCTCAACATTGATGCTCTTGCTGATGAACTTCTCTTTGGCTATCTAAATCAGACATAAAATAATGTCCTTTGTGCCAACATTGCTTTGGCCTGAGATATGGCTTATTCCAAACCCTTTCACATGCTATCTAGAACTATATTGTCCAATGGACACTTCTAATTTAGCTCTCACTTGTGCTGCCCTTACTATCTTTATGGACTTAGCAATCCATACCAAGAAACAGGAAGTTGTCTTACCTGAACAATATAAAAACTTTACAGATATTTTTTCCAATAAAAATATCTTTCTTCTATCATCTTTCAATTATGACCATAAAATAAACCTTACAGAGTCTTTTGTGCCCAAGATAGGCAAGCTATATCCCTTAACAGCAGATAAAATAATGGTATAGAATGAATTCCTCAATGAAAACCTCAAATCAGGCAAAATCCATCCCTCTATTTTGCCTCAAGCAGCTCCCTTCTTCTTTGTCAAAAAGAAAGATAGGATACTTCACCTGGTTCAGGACTACCAATACCTCAACAACCATACTATCTGTAATGCATACCCACTTTCCCTTATCCTTGCCTTTCTTGACAAACTTAAAGATGCAAAGATCTTTATCAAATTTAATATCCAATAGAGATATAATAACATTTGTATCAGAGAGGGACACCAATGGAAGGCAGCCTTCATCACCCATCAAGGTCTCTTCAAACCAGTTGTCATGCTTTTTGGCCCCAAAAATGCCCCTGCAATCTTCTGATACTACATAAATAGTTCTTCAATGTACAATGAGCAACAAAACTGTTGCAATATTTGACTTTAACACAATGCATGAAGTGTACTACAGGCACATGGACAATTCATGCTTCCATTTTGTGGAGACATATATTGTACATACCCTTGGCTATAATATTACCACCAAGGTCATGTGATCTGGATCAGCGGTTCCCACAATATACCTCAATTAAGTAAGGCTACTTATTGTAACAGTTTTGTTGCTGACATATGGAAATATAAAACTAGTGTGTTCTGACATAATATTACCTAAGCAAAAGGTCATGTGATGTATAAATAGACTATTATACAAATAAACCAAAACACCACTGTCTTTCCACTACCATTATCATGAAATCCCTTTTTGCTAATTAAATTGCCAATATTGTTTCTCCTCTGGAAATGCATCAATCTACTCATCAGATTTCTCATTCTACTAGGTTAAACCATTCTACTATCAGTAGAATTTACTCCAAACACCTTCCCAACCTTCCTAAAGCTACTAGTGAATACCCTTCCCTCATCACTCCTACTGATATGCAACATGGTATTCAATTAATTGGAACTGGAAAGGCTAAAAATACTGTCCAGAACCACCCTATTAGCTTCCAAACCATGTGATGTCACCTCAAACAAGCTGGGATAAAAGCTATGGTAAAGCAAAAATACCCTTTTCTCTCCAAGCATCATAGGAATACAAGACTAGACTTTGCTTAAAGTCATCAACACTGGACTATAAAGGACTGGAAGTGAGTTATTTGATCAAATGAGGATGGTAGGAAGTGGGTGTGGAAAAAGGCAGCAGAGAGCCTCAGTAATAGGCTTATAGAAGAAACCATCAAGTTTGGAGGAGGTTCTTTGATGATGTGGGGATGTATGACTTGGAAAGGAGTTGAAATAGCTTGCAAGATTGATGGTAAGATTGATGCCGACCTTATGTGCAGATTCTGAAGGATAAACTTCAGCAAACCTTGGAGTATCATAACAAATCTCCAGAAGATATTATTTTCCAGCAGAACAATAATCCCAAGTATACTAGCAAGAAGGCCAAGAATTGGTTTTCTGACCATGAATTTGAGGTGATCGGTTGGCCTGCTCAGTCTTCAAACCTAAATCCCATAGAACATCTATGGTTTATTTTCAAAAGAAGACTGGTAGAGTATCCAGAGCCAGCCAAGGAAATATTGGAACTTTGAAAGTGAATCCAAGCAAAGTGGAATAGAATTGAAGTGGCAGAATGTCAAGAGTTGATTTAAAGTATGCCTAGAAGGATTCAAAAGGTAATTAAGGCCAAAGGAGAATATACCAAGTACTAGTTTATGACATCCATAATACCAGCAACAAATCTGTTGCAATGAGTAGCCTTACTTAATTGAGGTATATTATGGGAACCACTGATTCAGATCACATGACCTTGGTGGCAATATTATAGCCAAGGGTATATACAATATATGTCTCCACAAAATGGAAGCATTATTTGTCCATGTGCCTGCAGTACACTTCATGCATTGTGTTAGAGTCAAATATTGCAATAGTTTTGTTGCTTACTGTATAAGAGAACTTAACCTCCATCTTCATATTTAGAAATATTTATTCAATTTTGACCAAGTAGAATATTTGGATATAATTGCCAAACCAGAATCTCTTGCCATGAATTTATTTAAGCTTGAAGATATTGGATCTTGACCTACTTCAACCAAACCTAAAGAGATGCACTCTTTTCTGGGCTTTGCCAAATTTTACTATTATTTTGTCAATGGGTACTCAAATATTGCATGATTCTTTTTAAATCTAACAAAAAATAATTATCCCTGGTTTTGTATAGACAAATGTAACAAGGCTTTCCTTTATCTAAAAGAAAATTTTCTATCTCAATCAGTCCTCCATCTTCCAGATCCATCCAGAACTTTTGCCATTGCTACCAATGCCTTTAAATATGCCACTAGTAACATTCTTCTTCAAACTGATAAGAATATGACTGGTATTCATGCTCTTATTTATCTCAAACATTCTTTTCAACAGAATGGAACTATGATATCTATAAATATGAACTTCTTGTAGTAATTTTTGCTTTTTAGGCCTGGCATCATTGCCTCTTAGGATCTGCTTTTTCTATTTAAGTTTTTATAGATCATAAAAATCACATTTACTTTAAACAATCTCAGAAACTCAACCAATACCATGTTATGATTTCTTGTTAGTCTTATTCTTTTTTTTACTATGACTATATTCAAACTTATCATTTTCTTCACAATAGTCATTTCATTCTTCTTGCAACTATTGCACTAGTACTCCAGTTTTCTCATGCTTATTCATTTTGTATGACATATTTGGTTTTGCTGACTGATACATTAGTCAGCACTTACTTATTATTGCTTATTACTTGTTTCCTCTTTTATCATATATAAGCCTGCTCTTAAATTCTCCTTTATATTGCAAGGACTTCCCCATCGCTGAGCATGAAAACCACCTCCCAATCTGTCTCAACATCAAACCTCTATTTAGTATGCCCTCCCTTCTTTCTTTAATTTCCCCTCTTTCATTTTACTATATCTTTCTATTTTACCTACTTATTATTCATTGATCTCCAACTATGTACAACTAGTTTAGTTCTTACAAACCACTTTTTCCACTTTACTGCTTCTTGATGTTGCTGCTTATTTCACCCTAGAAGCCCACTACTTAGTTGAACCTTAGCTACAGTTTATATATGCCATTATATATTACTTATACCACTATGCACACCTACCTATAAATCAGAGAATATATCCAGCAGTTCCCCCTGTTGAAAGTACAGAGTTATAGTCACTAACATTATTATTGTATCACTTGTTTATCTCCTGCAGTGCTAGGACATTGAATTTTCACCACTTACTGCTCTTTATTTCTTAATGACTCTTTTTTGGACTTATTGCTTAGTTACTGGATCTTTGTCCCCATCCATGCTCAACTCCTAAGCAAACCCTACAATATATATAAGCTTTTCAATGGATTCCATATACTTCAGCTTAGTTCTCCCTTGTATTCTCTTGAATATATCTTCTTGTCTTCAATTAACTTCCAGGTGCTCTCTTTCACTTGGTCTTCTAGTAACCAGTCTTTATCCTACCTTTGAGTGGATACTTATCAGATTTACCTTGAACACTTGATCCTAGTCTTGGATCTTATCCAGTTGCTAGTTGTTGCTTTACAAGGGCTATACTCCTACTTACCTAGTTAAAGCATAACAAAAGAACTAAGCTCTATCAGTAGCAACTAGCATTGTTCTAAATCACCCATCATTCATCCAAACCATTACTTTGGTTGGAAACACTGCCAAGACTCCCCAGCACCCTCAACTGCCTTCAACTTTTCAAAGAAAATCTCTACAAATCTAAACAAACCTCTTGCTCAAGAGACTTCTGATACCCAGGGCTTAACCAAACAACTAGAATAATCCTTGGTAATTCCTTGGGTCCCCATACCACCTAGCCCAACCCCCTAACCCCAGACCAGCAGAATCCTCTTTCCATCCCCACCAGTACTACCCATATCCACCATGACTACTCTAGTAAAACCTACAAAGCTCTGTCTTGGCACTCCAAATGACTTTGATGGCTCCTATGCCAGAGCCCTCCTATGGCTTCACTTTGTCCAACTTTATCTTGCTGTAAATGGCAAACTCTATAACATAGCCAACAAACAAATTACCTATGCCCTCTCTCTTATAAAAAAGGTTACTGCTCTGACCTGGGCAAATACCTTCTGCAAGGCCAAATTAACTGGCAGAATATTTACTTTAGGCACTTGGACAGATTTTGAAAAGAATTCAAAGTCTCTTTTGAAAATGTGGATATTAAGGGGGATTTATTGGCCTGGTTGTCCAAAGAACAGATTTATGAAAATTGATTAGAAGGATATAATCTAGCTCTGTAAAAATACATTGCCACATTACAAAATAAGATGGCCATTACCAAAATCAGTGACAATCAAGTCCTGATCAACTACTTTGCCTCTAATATCCCAGTTTCTTTGATGTATCACATTCATACTATGAAGAAAGTCCTGGACAAGATCATTGAGTGATATGCTAAAGCTGCTCACTTTGCTAGCATTGAAGAAAGAGCTTTGGAGATTGCTGCACAACATAAATGAAGAAACACCACTTACTTGTTCTCCTTTACTCTCCATACCCAACCAACTCAAGATCCCAATGCCATGGATATGGATACTGTTTGTCTTGAAAACCTTACTCTTGAAGAAATGGAATGATGCATCTAAGAGGATCTATGTCTGGCTTGCTGAAAAAAAGGACATATGGCAAGACAGTGCTTTAACAAATTCAATCATTCTTTTCAAATCCCATCAAAAGATGTCAAAATGGTGGAGGAATCCTCAAATTCTATTTAAGAGCTCTAGGATGATGAAACTATTGAAAGAATCCACTTGAATTTTTAGATAAAGAAATCTCCATGATACACATATTTTCTATTCCTAATTTATCTTGTAATTCTGTACCAATAGCCATGAAATCAATGTGTATCTCCATTCAGCTATTGGTGCAAACTGATATGATCAAAAGCATTGCAACTGCTGCTCTTGTATATTTAGGAGCATAAATCTCTTGCCTCAATTGGACTTTTATCCAGAAATACAATTTTCTCCAAATCTGACTTCCCCAACCAGTCACTATCCAAAATATGAATACATCAACTAACAAAAATGGACTTATCAAATTCAAATCCACTCTCTTTGTCAATGTTATGGTTTTTCTTGGCTCACCACTGTCAACTCTACTATTGACTGGAACAAGAAAACATTAAATATTCCAGCTTTCTTTGATCAGTCAGCAGACCTCATTGCTGCTCATGAACAAGAGAAACAACAAAGAGAAGGACTTTATAATATATGATGATCTGATTATTCTATTTCTCCATCCAGACATATTAATGTGGATGCTCTCATCAATAAACATCTCTTTGGCTATCTAGATTGAATGGAATAAATGTTCTTTGCACCAATATCATTCTGGCTTGAGATATAACTTATTTTAAACCTTTTCACACCCTATCCAGAACTATCCTTGCCAATAGATGTTTCATTCCAAATCCAGCTCTTACCTGTACTGCCCTTACCACCTTGACAGACTTGGCTATCAATTTCAAGAAGAAAGAAGTACTTCTGCCTAAATAATATAAAGACTTCACTGATATTTTTTCAGATTAAGATACTCTTCTTCCCTTTTCTTATAACAGTAATCATGAAATTAATCTTACTGAATATTTTGTGCCTAAGATAGGCAAGCTCCATTCCCTTAAAGCTAATGAACAGAAGATACAAAATGAATTCCTAGATAAAAACCTCAAGTCAGGAAAATTTTGCCCATCTATGTTACCTCAAGCAACTCTTTTTTTTTTTATCAAAAAGAAAAATAGGAAACTTTGCCCTATCCAAGACTACAGATACTTGAATAACCACACTATTTAAGATGCCTACCTATTACCTCTCATCTCTGACCTTTTGGACAAACTTAAAGATGCTTAAATATTCACATCAAAGAAGGACATCAGTGAAAAGCAGCCTTTATCACTCATCATGAGTTCTTTGAATCTATTGTTATGCCCTTTGGTCCTAAGAATGCTCCCAGCAACTGTTACACTTGTTCCGGATAGGACCAAGTGTAGCCTCAGATGAACCAAGTCCCAAGCAATAAGTGAGCTTAGGGTTAACTCCGATAAGTAGCACACAAGGAGCGTCCACTCAAAAGTAGAACAAAGACTTGTTGCTCAATAAACTCAATGGAATAGAACACTGAGGAGCAAAGTGAACTTGGTATTGACCAAGGAGAACTAAACTAGAGTACACGATGCTACACATTTAACTGATATAGGTATCAATGCAAAGCACAGACCATGAAGAAAGAAAGGAAATAAAGTGCATGACCAGGCTATCTGCTGACAGAAGCACAGTCATGTAGTAAACTGTATGACAAGAAGTGGGGGAAGTCTGCAATGGCAGACACGATGCCAAAGTAGTCCGAATATGGTCATCGTTGAAAGAAAGAGTTAACTATGAGTTCGGAGAAAAAGAGAAAACATAATACTACCCCCCGGTTAATGTTCAAGCCACTGCGATGAACTCAATCTAGTCCCTGGTCTGAGCTGTAAGGCGAGCCAGTGATATTACCGTAGGCCTTGGCAGTGAGACCATCATCAGAGGGGGGAGGTGAAGGTGGGATTGGTCAGTGTATAGGAGGATGAGGGCGCCTGCAATGCAAAGTGGTGTAGGGGCATGAATGTGGAGTTCCCTATGCACGTACAGCAGGGGTATGTAACCCAGCAGGTGAGATAGGCAATCCGTACACAGCGGTGGACCCAGCAGAAGCGTGGCTACAAAAGGATTGGTGGGAAGTGGCTGACGAAGATGACAATGAAGGGGATTGCCACGGAGTAGAACGACAGAGAGGACAGCGATTGGCACAATGACCTGGGGCCTAGCATAAACAGTGAGGGCACTCATAAACAGAACAGTCAACTTGGATATGATTAAGGCGGTGACAAGAGTAGCAGGCTTGGTTGTACTGAGGGTGATTGGCTGGCAGCAGGTTAGCCCCATTATTGCCTGACCACCAGGTGTCGACTCATGCCGCATATCGCTTCTCATCCGTATGGAGGGGTGTTGAAGAAGCAGAGGGGGTAGTCAGGGTATCCGAGAGGTGTGCTTCTAGGGATGGGTGAACTGCTGTCTGCTGGCTATATCTGTCGATGTCCAAGAAGAAATCTGTGAAGTTCAACTTGTGCATCACTGTTACCAACTTTTCTTTCATCTCGGCATGGATTTGCAATAACCACTGTCCCTCTCACTCAGTTCAAATCTTCTGCAAAAGTAAATTTCCTATGGTCACGATAGAGGTGGTTTGTAAATAGGCCATATAGAGCGCATGGAGGGCAGAATCAGGATCGACGTGTGTGTCAATGCACCATGCAAAGTGAGGGTCGGCTAGTATCTGGTCATAGGCAATGGATTTTATCACCCCAGACAGAGGTTCCTTCCAACAGTGAGCAGCATGGGGTACTTTGATAGAGAGGGTGATGGGATCGTTGCATGGAGGAGTTTGTGGACACCATGGTTCATCTCCCCAATGAACGCCCATTTCTTGGGTGAGCTTGTTGATTGCGGCATTGGTAACAAGAGGGGAGACAGGGCATGTAGAGGTTGGTGAGGGGGCAGAGGAATGGGAAAGACTGGATGGGGATGAGATGGAGATGGCTGAGGCGGCTGAGGACATGTTGTGAGTGTCTGACCTAGTTCCTCTTTCGCACTCATTCTTTATAGCTACTCAGGATGTCTTGGGCGTTCCACAGTTCCCTTTCAGGGAGCCAGAAGTCATCTTCAGCAGTATATCCCTTCCATCAGACCAGGTAAAAACAGGCCATTGGCCTTCCACGATGGCATAAGATACGCTCAATTTTGTATTCCTCTTCCCCTGCAACTAGGTCAGGTGGTGGTGACGGAAAGTTTGATCCATAGGTCTCGGTTTCAGGTTACTGAGATAAGAGCGCAGCATGGAAAACATCATGAATCTTCCATGAGATGGGAAGTTGCAGGCAGTATGTGATGGGCAATAGTACCTGTATGATGATGAATGGTCCTTCTTGCTTTGGTGCAAATTTTGGATCCACTATGTTCCATAGGAGATTGCGTGCTCCAACCAGACTTTTTCTCCTATCGTAAAGGGATGGAACTTCCGTCAGGTTCGCACTGCCATTGTCTGTTGTGCCAGGTCGTGAGCTGTGATCGCCTCTTGTCTATCCACTATGAGAGTTTTTAGTCATTCTTCTACTGCAGGGATCTTTATTGGTATTACAATCTCTGGAAGGGCCATTGGTTCATAGCCCATGAGCAACTGGAAAGAAGATTTGTTTGTAACAGAGTGAGGTCTGTGGTTGTGTACAAATTCTGTGGTTGTGATTCGCTCCGTCCACTCCGTTGGGTTACTGCCACAGAAGATGCGCAAATAGGTTTCTATTTCCTGATTGACCCATTCCATTTCTCCGTCGGATTGTGGGTGATAGGCTGTAGATAACACCAGTTTGTAATCCAGCAGTCTTCTGAGTTCCTTTGCGAATCTAGAGGCAAATTGCGGTCCCCGATCAGAGATAATCTTATCATAAAGCCCAAAGCATCTATAGACCAAATGAAAAAATAACTTGGCTATGCCTTCTGCCATCACATTTTTTGTGGTTGGACAAAGAACTACCCCCTTTGTAAGGCCATGGTCAACCACGACCAGGAGACTATTGAAGCTGTGTGAGAGTGGAAGGTCCATAATAAGATCACAGGAGATTTGTTGGAAAGGGCAGGTGCAAGTAGATGCAATAGGAGTGAGTGGGGGAACTGTGGGATGGGTGTTCACCTTGGACTGTTGACAAATAGTGCAACCAGTAACATAGGAGCAGACAAATGCAGCAAGGCCAGGCCACCAAAAGTCATTCGCCATGAGTTGGCGGGTTTTGAGGATGCCCAGGTGACCAGCCATTGTGTGGTCATGATAACAAGTTAGAATGGACCGGCGGAGAGAGATATCAGGGGGTATGTATACATGTCCGCAATATAAAAGGACACCCTCGTGGTATTGCCAATCGGCGAGGTTGGCACAGAGAAACAGCGGAATATTCTCATTGATGGATTGCAAGGTAGTAAGGACAAGTGGATCCGCAGCCGAAGAGGCAGAGATACAATTGTGGAGAGTGGTGTTGATGAGGTTAATGAAAAGGGATTCAGGGAGGAGAGTGACATTCATATTATTGGTAGAGTCATCGGGGCAATGATTGGGACGGCGGGATAACACATCGGGCCCCGCGAGTTGTGAGGCCAGGACATGTTGAATAATAAGGTCATAGTCTGAGAGATCCAGGAGCCAGTAGGCCTGGCGTCGATTAAGTTGTTGTGGTTGACGGAAGTAGATGAGATTTTTATGGTCGGTAAAGATGCAGACGGGGGTACAGGATCCTAGCAGGTAATGCCGCCATGCAGTAAGGGCACGGAGAAATGCGAGTAATTCGTGATCATAAATATCATAATTCCGTTCCGTGGGTGAGAACGTTTGTGACAAATAAGAGCAGGGCTGCCATTCTCTGTTCTCATTAGTTTGGAGGAGAATGCCTCCCATGGCAAACTTCAAGGCATCGGTGGCGATAGCGAAGGGTTTGGCGATATCCGGTATGCGGAGAATCGGTTGTGACATAAAGATTTTCTTTAAATGGAGAAAGGCCTGTTCACAGGTAGGGGTCCAGGACCACATCTGATCCTTTTTAGTGAGATCGAGAAGGGGGCGAGCGATATGGGAATAGCCCAGGACGAAACGACGGTAGAAATTCACAAACCCTAAGAAAGATCATACTTCCTTTGGTTTAGTTGGGGTGGGCCAAGATGCGATCCCCTCAAGTTTGATGGGATCCATTGCTAATGATCTGGGACAAATAATCATGCTGAGGTAGTCGACCGAGTGCGTGTTGAATACACATTTTGCCAGACGCAAACAAAGGTGTAGTTCCCACATTTGTTGAAGGACCTGCAATGTAGTTGCGTCATGGGATTGTTGGTCTGGCGAGAAAATTAAAATATCATCCATATAGATAACAAGGCGTCCTTCGGCAATGAGATCTCTAAATTCCTTGTTCATAAAACACTGAAAGGTAGCCAGTGCATTCTTTGGTCCGAATGGCATTATGACAGGTTCAAAGAGTCCTTTGTGTGTGATAAATGTGGCCTTCCATTGGTCTCCTTCTTTGATTTGGATGTTATTGTACCCCCAGCAGACGTCAAACTTTGTGAATATCGTTGCTGATTGTAATTTGTCGAGGAGGTCCGAAATGAGCGGGAGAGGGTATGCATCATGGATCATATGGTCATTTAGATACTGGTAGTCCTGTACTGGTCATAGTTTCCCATCTTTCTTTTTTACAAAGAAGAATGGAGCTGCTTGTGGGGATGTAGATGGGCGAATTTTCCCGGTTTTCAGATTTTCAGCAAGGAATTCATCTTGGGCGACTCTTTCTTCCACAGTGAGTGGATACAGTTTGCCGATTTTCAGTTTGAATGTGTTGACGAGTTTAATTTCATGATCACAATCCCAAGCCGGAGGGAGTGGTGTATCCTCATCTGAGAAGATGTCGGCGTAGGCGTTATACTGAGGGGGGAGTGTGACTTCCTCCTTCTTTGCTTGTATCGCAAGATTTGTGGATGTAGTTACAGTGGCACAAGTGAGAGCAGGGTTTGGAATGAAACATCCATTAGCTAGGACGGTCCTTGATAGGGTTCGGAGAGGGTGAAGATGTGCCATGTCACAGGCAAGACATATGGTCTTCAGGGGGCTTCCTTCTTCGGTTGGTCTTAATAGTCCAATTAGTTTTCCATTGC
>JBBPKM010000153.1:0-17775 GCA_038089255.1 Austroboletus rostrupii
GGTCCTTTACGTGTTGTACTGTACATCATTCACCCTAGGTATTGGGCATCGGTGACCGACAACCCCCTTCGTGTCACACGTGATTTCCCTAGTTTATTATTCTTTTCTGTCGTCCTTTTCTGCCCTAGTTCGTCTGCGGGCACGCTCCGGGTTTTAGGGGGTTCGGTTCTTGTTTGTATATTTATATACCACCTCGGTCTTAAGTAGCCGTTCAACCTATGCGCAAAGGAAAGACGTCCTGTATCCCTGCGAACTTTATGTGTTCCATCTGCATCATCAACCCCGGCTGGTCCCGTAGGACAAATGCTACTGCCTTGGCTACCAAGACACCACGTTTTGGGCACCGTAATGGGCAACGATGGGGTGGATTGAAACAAAAGTGATAAAGTATGCGAGGTTGGCAGGTTGCGTTCACGATGCGACACATATCACTGAATATGTGATTTGCTCCCAGAGTGGAGTTAGACGACTTGGCGTTCACAACAGTGCACCGCAGAAAAAAAAATGAATGAATGAAAGCTGGTTCAGGATGAGGACCGCAACGACACCACGGGCACATTCGTGGGGCCGCGGCGTCATTCGGGACCGAGGGCCGTAACTTTATTTCCGCGGCTCGGATGTCTGGACCGTGTCCCGAAGCATGGACTTCCAGAATTGGTATCGTACACACAACGCACTTACAAAATGAAGACATACCGTGGAGCACAATATGATGACGAGGAAGGAAAAAAAAAAAGAAGAAGAAAAAAAGACGTGGGTATCGTGATGCATAGTTGTAGCCGGGCATCTCCAGTCGCGCATTGAATACTCGATCCTAGTACGCCTCATGTTCGACTGTCTGTCGACGACGCGGGGAGCCGAAATGTGGTTTACTCGCCCCCGCGATGACCGCGGTCGGACGCGTTGGAGAGCAAGTCCCAGCTGCCAGAGTTCGCATCCCACGATCCGTTGCTCTGAGCGTCGCTCCACGAATCACTATTGGACGACGACACGCTCCCACTTCGAGGCCGACCTGCTCTCAAACCCGCCACGTCGGCGAGGGAGGAATCGTAATAGCAGATACCCAACTCTGGGAGGAGTGGTAGCGAACTTGGAATGTATGGGGAATCCGCCTCGTCCTCCGAGTATGACAAGCTGTGCCCGGACTGTGGAGAGGAAAGCGGGGAAGATTCAGCGCTCGACGGGCTCGGAATGGTGAGTGGTGATTGCGCGTTCTCCTCGAATGACATCTGCGACGGGATGGACGGCAGCGCCAGCAAGCGGTTCGGTGGCGGTGGCTCCAAAACCGAACCCTGCCTGTTTCCCCTCGCCGAATAAGACGTCTCGACGATGTCCTCCCATCTCCCACTGTGCTCTGCGACATACATGTCTCCATCGTCCTCCTCCTGCGTGACGATGAGATTCGGTGGCGGCGACGGGGGTGCTGAATCAGTGATGGATGGCTCGCCGATCGATGACGCATTGTCACTGAGGTAGTATGGGTCTTGCTCCAGAGTCGCTTTTACCATGTTCTTCCTCAACGTTTCTGTGCTCAATGACCTCACCAATCTTCCGTGAATATCCTCCCACTGCACCAGCGCTTCCCGTTCCTTCGAATGCCTCATAAACATCTCATCCCAAACTGAGACCGGTCGCTCCACGACATGGTGATCGCGTCTGCGCGTCGATCGCAGCATCCACTCCGTATCCAGCATGGCCAGATACGTCACGTCCTTCCATATTCCTGCTACGCCGCCACCTTCGCGGTGGTAAAGAGCTCTCCGCTTCGTCCCTTCGTAGACGAAACCCGATCCGATAAATAGCTGTAGAGCTCGATCTTTGAAAGACGTATCGAGGATGGAAGCTTGTACCCGATGGAATTGGAGCTCTTCGAACGCGTGGCGGAGCACCAGCTGCACAGCTGCCTGTGCATAGCCACGGTGTCGCATTTCTTCTACCATAATGACGCCAATATTGGTTTCTCCTGCGGAGAAATTGGAGGGGCCTGCGTAGAGGTAGATAAGCCCATCCTTCTGTGAATGGACTGGGGAGGAGGTCGTGGCAGCTTGAGCAAGATGCGATGGCTCGTTGGGGGCCGTTTCTTCTAGTCGCTCAGGTTCTTTTGCTACGATCCAAGCACGAAGAAGGCATTCGTCTGCGAAAGAGGCGAAATCTGGGGAAGGTATTTGGCTGGCCTCGACAGTCACTTTGTGAAGCAACTCCCAAAGCTCGTCTGGACACATGTAATGACTGCAATCGTACAGCAAAACCTTGTCTGACTCGAAAAGCGGCGAAGCCATTTGCCCTGGTGTTGAGAGCAGGACTTGGGGACGAAAAAGAAGAGGACGGAGAGAACGAGCGCCGATGCTGCGGCTGTACTGTAGATATACTTATATGACTTGCTGTAGAGCTGAATAAGACGCCACGATGCATCAATATTCAATGTCAATATCGGACGAGTGTACCCGTCAGTGTCTTTGATATCAGATCTGGTGAATTATTCGAAAAAGTAAAAACGTGTGTGAAGGGCGTGCCGCTTATACTGGCTGAAAATGGCGGTGGGCATACCGCAATCAGTGGAACAAGCGTCTATGGAAGGCCGATTTTCAGATGTCATTGATGCCCGCACTGATCAGATATTACAGTTTGGTGTTGGACTCAGTCGACCAATGCTGAACGATCAGAGGTTGGAACTCGGCGATCAAGTCACCTCGTGCACGCGCTTTTAGTGGAAGACCAAAGCTTCGGCATCATCAACATCACGAAATTTACAGAGCCTCGTGTAGCACGCAGTAGAACGACAGGATATCAGTAGAGAGTAATCTAAGTAAAGTAGTAGCTTACCAGCAAACAGTCACTGGGTGCACGATTATGTAATATGATAAGCGTTGACCACGACTCTATAGACTAAGGTTACGACAAACATTAACAAAGTTAATAATTATTTACCTTGCTCACTGGCTGCCATGCGCTCTTTTTCGAAAACCCTGCGGCTTCCAAAAACGACATTTCCTCTCTGGGCTGATCATGCCAGGTCGGAGGAGTTATTCAGAAGGAAAACATGCGACGAACTTTATCAATGGCAGGTTCGTTGTTTTGACGCTGCATGTCTCAGTATGACGTAGTAGTCTTCCTAGGCGCAGAATGCTAAAGGGACTTGCTTCGTGATGCATGACGGGCCACCTTATGCAAACGGACATTTGCACATCGGTATGGTAACTAGGTGTATATCATCTCGTCAATAACGCTGGTCTACCAGGTCACGCCTTGAACAAGATACTTAAAGACATCATTAATCGTTTTCACATCTCTATCGGCAATCGCGTTCAGTTAGTAAAACGTGTGTTTCATCGTGACGAACAAGGATTAACATGAGTAGTTATTTTCCAGGGTGGGACTGTCACGGTCTGCCTATAGAGAATAAAGCTCTTCAGGACTTGAAGGTAATACGGCCGGTGCGCTTTCAGGTGTTATTCATCAGAATTTGTTAGGAACGTTCACATTCGCTCCCGGCATCTGTCATTCGCAATGCAGCTAGGAATACTGCCGAACGAGAAATGAACATTCAACGAGAAGAATTCGAAAAGTTTGCTATTATGGCAGATTGGGGCAAAGAGTCAACCTATCGTACACTTGGTGATGACTTTGTTAGTTAGTTTATCGTGTCCTTTGTCGCTGAATATTTCCTAGACCATCAGTACGAGATGCGACAGCTACGCATTTTCCAGGAAATGGTGTCGAAAGGTTCGTTTCCCTGTGTTTGACAATGTTGTCGATTCGTTGATGGCCTCCGCTTTCTATTGCAGGTATTATATACAGAGACTATCGTCCCGTTTATTTCTCTCCCTCGTCACGTTCCGCGTTGGCGGAAGCTGAGCTTGTGTACAAGGACGATCATACCTCACATTCGGTCTATGTCGCATTTACGCTTGATTCTGCCCATTTGGATACGCTTGTGAGAACCAAATTGAGCGAGATATCAGAAGAAACCGGGGAAGAAGTAATTCGTCTGTTGGTTTGGACAACAACACCTTGGACCTTAAGTGCTAATATGGTGCGTTGTGGACGTCGTGCTTGGTTGTGACCTCATCTTCTTAAAACGTTTAGGGTATTGCAGTGCACCCCTCTCTCATTTATACCGTTGTGCGGAGTCCGCGACAGTCTGGACTTCTTGTCGTTGTCAAGGATCGACTTGAAGCATTGGAACGTGTTCTTGGTAAACGGGAAGAAATTGAAGTAATAGCGGAACTACCAGGATTGGCGCTCGTTGGTCTACGTTACCGAAGCATTTTTTCCACGTCGATGCGTGGAGAAGCATGCGAACCATCTCGGCTACGTGTCATACCGGCGACATATGTTACTTCGGATTCTGGGACCGGGTTGGTCCACTGCGCCCCAGCTCACGGTGCTGATGATTACCTTGCTTTCCGTTCGCATGGTCTTCCGAGCTCGGGAATGGTGTGCCACGTGGACGGAGAGGGTAAATTCTCGCCGCGCATTTTGGATGTCGTTCCCCCTGGGTTGGGAGGTGATGCTCTTGTGGGTTTGGAAGTATTGAAAGGAGGATCCAAGGCCATCATGAAGATACTAGAAGGCTATGGTGCACTCTTGACGGCTGAAAAAATCAAGCATAGATACCCTTATGATTGGAGAACGGACGAACCTGTCATGGTGACGTGAGATTCCTGGCGTGAAGCTAATTGCACAAGACCCAAATGCTGACCACCCTCGTCCTTACAGGGCGACATCTCAGTGGTTCGCGAATTTGGATAAAATTAAAGATAAGGCATTGACTGCTCTCGAAGATGTGTCATTCTTCCCCCCAGCTTGTGCGTGACTAGTAGGCTCCAACTGACATGTGATCAATATTCTCCATTCAGCCCGTAATCGTCTTACGACATTTGTCAGATCGCGTTCAGAATGGTGCATCTCCCGCCAACGTGTCTGGGGCGTCCCGATACCATCGCTACACCATACCCCTAGTGGCACGACAGTCCTTAGCCCTGTCTCCCTTGCTCACATCCTCGGCGTGCTAGACAGGCATGGTGTCAACTACTGGTGGGATGGACCTGTCGGTGACTTCATTGCTCCGGAGCTTGCTGTCGAATTTGGTGAGGTCGGATGGAAGAAAGGTACGGATACGATGGACGTGTGGTTTGATAGCGGGACAAGTTGGTCCATGCTCCCCGAAGTAGCAGGACGGAAGCATCGCGCGGACATGTGTATCGAGGGTTCTGATCAGCATCGGGGGTGGTTTCAGAGTCAACTTTTGACCGCAATTGGTGCCACCGACGATAACACGGTTCCTACCAGCCCATACGGTACGTTGATCACGCATGGCATGGTGCTCGACGAGGCTGGGAAAAAGATGAGCAAGTCACTCGGAAATGCTGTCACTCCCCTGACAGTCATCAACGGTGGTGCTGTGGGTCCTATGTCGTCGTTGTGAAAGCATATTCCCTCGAGGCTAACAACATCTAGGACAAGAAGAAGGAGCCAGCTTATGGAGCGGACGTCCTTCGACTCTGGGCAGCGACCGTCGAGTATTGGCATGACATGTCTATCGGCCCCACAGTTCTAGCACAGACTGCAGAATCGATGAGGAAAATACGAAATTCTGCAAGATTCATACTTGGGAACATAAGTTCGACAAGTTCGCTAGTCAGAGAAATGTCGTGTGTCGAGAAGAAAGACTTGAGTTTGGTTCGTATGTTCACCCGATTACATGCAAGCAGCTTACGTTGAACCAGGCGGAGCGTTATGTCATGAATGAACTGTACAAGTTAGAAAGGACGGCCCTCGAGGGCTACACGACGTACAACTTTCCTCGAGGTTTGTCATACACGTCCATCTACCATGCGCGGCTGACCGTGCATTCAAGTGATGGGTACATTGACACATTTCGCCAACATCACGCTTTCCTCTCTATACTTTGATATTACCAAGGACGTTCTATATGCTAGTGACATCGACAGCATCGAGCGTAGGGTGGTCGTTGATACCCTCGAGCGGGTGAGTGTCGACCGGCGTTGGGACGCAGAAGCTGTTTCATGTTTCCTATTAGATACTGCAATGCATGACATCAGTGCTAGCCCCCGTGCTTCCTTATCTTGCAGAAGAAATACATGCTCATCGCATGACGGGAGCCTCCTACCGCTCCTTCTTTGCGAACAAGTGGGAACCACTCGTATGTCTTGCCTTTCCGTGCTCGATATTCTAAGAATGACGTGTCGACCAGAGCAGTGAATGGGAAGATCGTCAGGCGGAACAGGATATGGGCAGTTTATTGACTGTGCGCAGTGCAGTGTTATCGCTGTTGGAGAGGGCTCGGGGAGACAAGTATGTGCCGACAGTATGCAATGTATTGCTGACGGTGACATTGCTTTCAGAAATCTGAAAAGTGCACTGGAGGCGCAAGTGGTGATTTGTTTTCCGTCCGATGCGAAAGGGGAGGAGCTCGTGGAATTGCTGAGACGTGAAAGTGAGCAAAAGTGATACATGGGAAATGGATTTGCTGAATCCAAGGTTGCGATCAGGAAACTTTTTAAAGACGCTCTTCATCGTCTCTGATGTGACGTTGATGGAAAATACCGACGCGGAATCAGTTCCTGCAGCTGGACTTTGGGGGTACAGCGATTTTCTGGAGATACCAGGTGTGTCCAGCTGTGCGTCGGTACGCTTAGACGTGTTAAGAGGTCCGTTAGGCTCAGGTGCTGAAATGGGCGTCCATATCCGGCCGGCTTCGTTACATAAATGCCCTCGGTGTTGGACATTTACGCGACGGGAGGAAGATGAGCTCTGCTTGAGATGTGCGGACGTTGTGAAGAGGCTTTGAGATCCTGGCGGGTAGCGCGCTTGGAAGCGAATATCGAGCTAGGCACTGAGCGCTAGACCATTTCAATGATAGGCTTTGAGCAGTGGCGGTGCTCTGACATACAAGGGGTGAATGTACAAAAATGGATATCACACATTGCGACGCTTTCCCTTTCACGGTGACTCAAGTTGAACAGTTGTTCAACAAAAGCTGCAGTGCTGTTCTCTCGATGGGCTCCGAAGGCCTGCAGATAACAATTCCAGGTAATGTTGCCGGATCGTGTTATTTCGACCGCTCATTTCGGCTGTGCAGACTTGGACGAGGACGACTTTCAGACTACCCCAGTTCCGTTTGGCCGTTCCGGTGTATTTGGGTTTGGAAATGGATCTGGATCCGAGTCGCCGACTATTATCACGCCGACGACCGCGATGGCGGAAAGAAGTTTCTTCAGCGCCCACACTCGCGGCGATTCTCTCGCCTCTGATGACTCGTTTCTTGACCACGCCCCACGCCGTCCCTTTGCACATGCCTCCCAGTCCTCCGTCGCGACCACGTCCACGTCGAATTCCGCCGGAACAGGTCCGTCTCCGTTCAGCAAGAAGCCGTCCTTCGCCTCCATTCGAAACGCGTTCAAGTCTAGTTTGAAGAGCGGCACAGACGTGCCCCCCCTCCCCAGCTTGGATCACCACCAGGTATACCCGATCTTGAAGAATCCATTCAATAGATCCACATCGTCTCTCGCCCACTCCGTCACTGCAACATCGAAGCAAAGCAACGCTGCTAGTCCCCCAAATCAGCATCCCCGCCCTCCAACACCTGGTGAATCGCGTCCTGGTCGGTCCACGTCTCGTCCCCGTGGTCATTCCACCGTGCGCTCGCATCATTCCCACTCGGGGTCGGTCTTTTTTGGCTCTGAGAATGGGAGCGACCACGGGCATGGTCATCCATTCGGTCACAATCCAAATCATGCATTTAATTTCGGCCATCCGCCAAATTCTCCGCCTCCTGTTCCGCGCGTCCCGGACTCACTCGTCGCGCCTCGCAGCGAAAGTCCCGCCTTCGTCTCAGAGGATGAGAGCGAAGACCTTGATTCGTCGAGAAGTCCCGCGGATTACGCGCTGCATGCCGTTTTCATTCGATTTGCTACACTCGCGGAAGCAAAAATCGACGCGTTTGTGCGTGAAAGTCCGGTGAGTTCTACTTGCCGGCCGTGGCCCGTATCTTTCTATGCTACAGGAGCATCATTGCTGACACGCGCATAATTTCTCTAGGATAGCGAACCTATGTTGACCGACTTCTTCGGACCTACCCTCGACCCACAGTTTGATGAACTTCTTCACTCCCTTGGCAAGATCGCACAGAAGCGTGCCAAGAATGTTATAGACACAATAATGCGTTGGCGCCGGGGTATACGTGACTCTACCAGCGATCGGTCAGGACAACTTCGGATATCTGAACGCGGGTCTCTAGCCGCAATCTATGTCATGTGCAGAGCACTGGTTGCTGTTCTCTCCACGCTTCCTGGGAATGCGCTCAATGAAACGATGGGATATAGTTTAGAAGAGACCATTTTCGAACAGTTCAGACGACCATTGCCAAGCATGAACCCCAATTACAAGCTGTGCGCAGAGCTATATGCTGGCGTTTTGGGTTGTTTGGCCGGTTTGAGGTGGGTTTCTGTTATACGAAGGCGCGTTCGTTGAATCGCTATTCACATTTCCTTGTTTTTGACCTATAGATTTTTGAGCGTTACGGACCGGTTCCTCAACGAGCTTGCCCCTGTGGCGCATGGACAGATTGCAAAGGACTTGGACACGAAATTCGAGAACCTAGTAAAAGGACTGCGGTACGTACAAATCAAAGTAAGTTTGATTGAGCGGGCACCTATCTTATCGTGGGAGTCTAACACGATCGATAGGTGTGGCCCCCAGAGGCATTTGAAGAAGGCGCCGAATTTATGGAGTCCTTGGCGAAATCTTTTGAGAATGCACATGGTCTACGTTTCAAAATCGCTTTTGCGGAAACGCTTACGCGGCTGTTGCATCCCATTGGGAAGGTGAGAATACGAACATCCGATGGATGATGCCTAAATGCGATTGTCTGCAGGTTGCTCAGGCAGAAGTGAACCACCCGCAATGGGAGAAGGCAATAGAGAAGATCTATCCACGTGCAAAGGAGATGATGTCGAAGCCTCGTTATTGGCATGTTGCGTATCCGTTGGCCGTTACAGCACTTTGTGTGGCACCGCATCAGTTTTTCCTGAAAAACTGGATGGCATGTTTTGAATATGGAATCAGTAAATCGAAGGTGCTGTCTTGGGCTCCTTTGATTATTCGACTTGTCTTGCTTACTTATTCACTTCATAGGACAAACCGTATCGCATTCCTGTTCTGAATGGGATAATGCGCTTGATTTGGACATATCTTTACCGCTGCCAAGAACCCGCGTCGACGAGTACCTCAAAGCTAGACGGGCTTCTCAAGCACTTCTTTCCTTCGGGCAGACCATCTGTCTTTCCACCTGAAGAGCACCTGGAACCTTTCGTTTGCGTTGTCCACTTCATCATCTCTCGTTATTTCGAGTACGGCCGAGACTTCTGTATAGAGCTTCTTCAAGAGTCCGCTGGTTCAAATGGCGCTCTCGCGCCTGAACGTGTTGGCATCCTGGTGCAGGCTACCTTACTGACGTTACACGGCCTTGAGCGCGAGGAATCGACGCCAACATGGCCGTCCGGTGCGGACTTCTCCGCGATACCCTCTTGGGACGATTATCCTTCGTCTTCCGATGTCCTTCCAGCTTTGGTGCTCGCGAAACCTGGGATCCAGGACTTCGTCGACCGTTTCGGCGCAGCCACATCCACCATTGCACAAATATGTTTCAAGGTGGTTGGTCATATGTCCGTCTTTGACGAGCAGTGGTCCCTGGCACGTTCTGCGTCTGGTAGCGCATCATCTTTCGAAGAGTCGCACAGCTTGGTTATTCGCCGGCATCCGGAAGGAGCTTTTGCGTATCCGAACCACCTCGTTTCGCACATTAGCATTTTGCAGACATGCTATCAATCATGGCCACGATGTTTACATACCCCATTGATCGCTCTCGTCGAGGCGGTTGATATGCTTTTGCACGGCGTTGTGCATGTCGAACCCCGCGTGGGCGAAGTTGCTGGGGCGGCTTTAAGAAGGTTCATGAAAGATGCGACATACGCACCGACTGTGCTCAAATGCTTCTCCATGTTCTTATTTGACCCCAAGAGTGTCGAACGGGAGGGGACAGGTCATCGGATCCTCCTCGAAAGTGCGAGGCTATTGAACCTCTGGACTGGTGTGGTGGATGCATGGATTACCGGGCTTTCCCAGAAGTCGAAGCAAGCTATGTCCGGAAACGACTTACAGACTGCTCTTCAGCAAGCAGAGGACATTGTTCTTGGTGCACTTTTTCTCCTTTCGTATGAAGTGATGGCTATTCGCTGTGTCGGTATCAAGCTAATACGCTCGCTTGTCCCACTTTGCAAGGACCTCGCTCTTCAGGCCGATACTACTCCTTTCCCATCCTTATTTTCAGCGTTGCTCAAGAACGACACGAAAGAGTGTCCCTTACTTCAGGGCTTCGACGAGTTGCTTGATCGTGCCGAACTAGATCGTCTTCAACAATGGAGGAGGTCCGCGAAACCAGACGTTCTTCTCCGGATTGCGGACAGTAACGTAGAGAAAGATCGCAAAATATGGCATTTCGTTTATCCTGCATTGATGCGGGCTTCCATGCCGAGCTGCGGCAAGCTTATACCGAACTGTAGAGCTGTCATCGAAGCAGCTACATCACGATATCACCCGATGATGCTTCGACTCGCTGGAATATCTTCTAGTGGCCGTGTGCAACTCTCCCGCTCGACGGAGCGAGAAGGGTACAGGTTGGTAAAAGATAATATAATTCTTGTCGACCAGTGGTATATCTGGACTAGGACCCTCTGTTCCACAGCTGCAGTATCTGACTATCGGCCTGCGATGACCCAGGCGGGTCGCGAGCACACGCGGGCGCCTTCAGAATCGACCTTTGAGCGCGAGAGAATGTCCACGACGCGCTACCTTTTCAAGCACCTGACGCCATTCTTGGATGCAGACTATACACCATTCCGAGATGCGGCTGTGCTATCTATTAGTGCGTTTCCTCTCGAAGGGTACCCTCAGCTCTTGGAGGATCTCAATCTCTTCACGTCTCGTCAATTCTATGACGAAGGCCGCACCAAGCCAGGTTCACCCGCCACCGCAATTCGTCCCCGACGACAAGCTCGCCTCCATTCAGCAGTTGGTCGCATATACTATCTTTCCGCTCCGTATCTCCACTCCCTAAAGTCGCCAAACAAACAGGATGCTCTATCCCACGCATTTAAGTTTGTTAGGAATACACAGACATTCCTGCTCGCTGCAGAGAACCGTGACAATTACTCCTTACAGCGACTGCGGCGCTATTTTTGTGGATTGGTAGAACGCCTCTTTGACGGTCTGGGGGAACTTCCTGAAACAGACGGCACCCCTCCCAACTTCCATCTTTCTCTGTACCGAATGTGCGAAGAATGGTGCCAATATGGACCACAAAACGAATCCGCCAAAACGAGATTAATTTTGATGCAGAGGGCGGCTGCCGCAGCCATCAAAGATCCTGAAGCGGAATCAGACGCTGGCGAACGATTCCAACATGAAACCAAATTATTGTCACATGCATCCGTCGGTGTTTTATCATCTCTTTGCGTAAGCTATAATTCGTTGCGTAGAAACTAAGCTTTATTGACCGGATGTCATAGCAAAAGGCGTACTGTCCGACTGACATCGAGTTGACTTCCCCAATAGAACGACTCGCTCCAGAACTCCTCAAGCCTCTCGAGGTTACTCAAATTCTGGATAGAATTCACGCCGTGTTTGAAGACGGCCAAACCTCATTGGTGGCCTCTGCCAAGTAAGTGTAGCAACTCATGGAGAGAACTATGTTTCTCACGTTTTCCCTTTTAGGAAAGCGCTACGGTCTCTCCTTGTCTTGCCTCACCCGAACGTAGATCTGCTGGTAGACATCCTTCGCCGCGGGTTCTGTGATGGAACGACCTCTACACTGAGTAGTTTCGCATTCTTCGACACGATTGCAGATGTGATCTGCAATGCACCAAGCCACTCTTTTACGTTTGCGCAAGTGGTCTGCCTTGGATTAGCGAACCTTTGTCATGGAGACATCGCAATACGACGACATGCGTTCAATATCCTCGTGGCCATTCATGAACAGTCCTCGGGTGTGATTGTCATGGCAGAGTTCGAGACAATGGTGGCTAATCACACCTCCAGCGTCTATCTTCAGGCGCATCGACTAGTTGGGGAATGTCTCTCAGGGGAACATCCAGAGCAATCCTCCAATATCCTAGCAGAGGTCGCCGCGTTGCTTTTGCGCATCCATCGTCACGGAAACGAGAGAGTCTGTCATCTCATGCTACAAGGCCTTGAACATTGGATGTCCAACCTCGAGATCAGTGCACTTGATGTGCCGAAGTTGACCTTGACGCCGAAAGGCAGTTTGGTTGTGTATCATCTGCTCGCTCTTACCAAACGATTTAGCGATGTACAGCCCGAGCAAATTGCCGCGATTTGGGCTCGGCTTGTTGAGGTGCCTGACCCGTTAGCTGCGCGGGCTATTGCGTCTTTCTTGGTCAACGAATCTCTTAAGGTTTCCACCACCGCCTTTGTTAAATGTGCCTCCGAGGTTATTGCGTGCCTATCTCGTTCAGCGGCGGGCGTTCAGGTATTCCAGGAGCTATGTAGTATCTGTGTCCCGGAGAAGATGCTGCCCACGTTCGAGCATCGACTGGAGCAACCGACTCCAGAAGAACTCGAACTTTGGTCTGACCTCGACGTACTGTTCGCAGATGATCAACCACGCCAACTATTGGGCTCTGCTCAGTATGCAATGGTGTACATCGGTTCTGTCTCGCTTGAACGTATGTGGTCGCACTACGATCAGATACCCGTCATCCTCTCTGCCGTCCTGTCTCATGTGGATCACAGAATCTCGATATTGCGATTGGCTGCGCGCCGTATGCTGTTCCACTTGATGAGAATTTGCATACCCCGGTTCCCATCAGCCAATGACAAGGTGGGACAACCTGCTCGAACGTCTCTGCTATCCATTATCATGGCCATGGAAGACCAGGGAGATGCCCTTTTCTGGTCAGAAAGCGATGCAGAGGATGTGGTCATGCCTCGCATGACGTACGTTGTTGACCAGGTAGTGTACATCCTTGGTCAATTCGTTCCGGATCTGGAGAAGAACCTCGCCGCTTTATTGATACCCTACGTTGAACACTGTCACATTCGCGGTATCGCTAAACGATCCCTTCAGGTCTTCCGGTTGCTGAAGGTTCCTCTGTCTCAAGACGTCCTCGGGCATATCCTTAGCCGCTTATGCTCTACCATCAGCGACGACGAAATCGAGCTTCATCACTTTGCTGAAGCGATCATTTTCACACTTACAGTTTCTGTGGCATCAGATGAGCTCGATCCTGCCCTTCTCCCTCGACTCTTCTGGACAACAGCATCATGTCTTATGACAGTTGTTGAATCGGAATTTGCCGTAGCTGTCAAGCTTTTGACTGTCCTGCTTGGCAAGTTGGATTTAGACGACATAGCCTTGGTCGAATCGGTACTCGCTGAGCGCCCAGAGTCTTGGAACGGCACGTATAATTTACAGACATGTCTTTTAAACGGCCTACGTTCGGCCACTACCATGGCGGATACTTTCGCGGCACTTGGACTATTGACTAGAATCTCAGATTGCCGACTCGTTGAACCTTCTGAACGCCGCGTCTGCGACCTTTTTGCCCTCTCTCTTCCGTGGTGTCTGCATTCTATGTCTGGCGACCATCGTGATACTGCCCTCGATGACTTTTGCATGTCCATCGCCAACCTTGCTTCGCAGGAAGGCCGGGAGACCATCTCACGCATTATGACATCTTTCGTCAAGAACCGTTTCCGCACCAAGGATGACTTCCTCCGGCAGTCTATTGCTGGACTTCGGGAATATTACTCTGCTACCTGCTGGTCGGATATTGCTACACTTCTTCTGGGCCTGGTGCTCAATAAGGAGCCATGGGTTCGCATTCACACGATGCAAGTGTTGAAGGTGTTCTTCCAACAACGTGACCCTCGAAGTGCACACCATTCACTTGCGACCGAACACCTCATGCCATTATTGCGGCTTGTCGAAGGTGATCTTGCTGCTCAGGCACTTGACGTTCTCGAGGAGCCCACGAAAGTATCTGGGGGACAAAGCTCTCGTAACGTTCTCCGAATGAGCATGCATAGCTCGCTCAACACTACCTTTGTAGAGGAAGGAGAGATTTTCGGTGTTCCTGAGGATTCTGGATGGTGCATATCCCGGGCGAAGACTCGGAGATCTATTTGCCGGAACAATATGATGGCTGTCGCGCAGACGTGCATCGGTGCCCTACGCCCGTCGTATATCGATCTCGAGTCACGCTCGCAAATCATGTCGTTCGCTGATGCACTGGATGAAGACCTTGGCGTGTTGGTGCAGGACCTCCACGAGCTGAGCGAATTCTTCCAAAACACGAAGTCGCAACCCCGTATCTTGGTACCCAGCCAACAATTAGAAGAACGTGTAGCATCTATCATCGCCCGGTCGACGGACGATTCCAACGGTGCACCTCAGACACCGTTTGGGGACGTTTTTCATATTGGCAAACCGAACGACTATTCGGACGATTCTGGGGATGATAGCGGTTCTGATTCAGAGCTCGATGCATTCATATTTGACTCGCCCACGTTTTACAAGAGTGCTCCGAACGGTCGGGGGATCAACTAGTGGTCCATTAGAATATTCCCACCTGACTGGATTACGCATACGTAGAGTAATTAAAAACATGATACTCGTGCTGTACGTGACAAATGCAATCATAGGAAAGGTGCAACACTGCAACACCCATTTTCCACGTTTTACGGGCATGTTTTGCATGCGTTTGATGACGTCATCCGGATTCTCGAGTCCTCCCCTCGACCTCAAGGCGCCTGTGCCTCACGAAAACCTCCATCTCAGAAGGCTTCAATCGTGCCACTCAAGAATAACCAAACTAGGCATGGTAGACACCGTCATCCGCGAGGTAACGTTCCCCGACTTCCCGCTCCATCTAGTCACGCCTACTCGAGCAGGTTGTCAAGGACGTTTGGACGTTCTCTCGGTGTGTTCTTTACCGAGCGGGACCAACCTATCAATTCATATTTGCTCTAGTCCATTCGCCAGATTTGGTGTTTTTCCTATAGGTGGTAGATCGACCGCCGTCAAACTAAAGGACGGTGGTGTTTGGGTGCTTGCCTCGACCCCTCTGGACCAAGAAACAAGGAGAAAGATCAATGAGCTCGGTCCTGTCAAGTTGGTTCATTTTCATAACTGCGCCATATTTTATTTATGAAGTTTATAGGTACGTTATTAACGCGGATGTTGTACACAATCTCTATTTGTTGGAGTTTAAAATGGCGTACCCGAGCGCCAAGGTAGTTGGGGTGGACGAAACGATCAAAAGGATGGGCGATAAATCGTTTCCGTTTGACGGACGTAAGTATTTGTTGGATCCTTCCGAACCATGTGTTCATAGCGACACTACGGACCCTGCTTTACTGCGGCATCGCGCCAGGTTGGGGTCATGACCCGCCCGACACGCAATATGGATTCGAAGAGGATGTAAATGAAATCTGACTTTCTACTGGCTCGTTTACTGACATTGCTTTCCAAGATCAAGCACTGGTGCGTTTGCCACGAAAAATGGGTTGAAAGATCCTGCGGACTCAACTGGCCTAGTTACTTCTCTGGGTACAGAAACAAGGATGTCGCGTTTCTCCACGTCGCGTCAAGGACGTTGATTCAAGCGGACCTACTATTTAATCTACCAGCGACCGAACAAGTGGGTGGATCGAGTTCGTCCATCCGATCGTCAGGTTTAATGAGACCCATAGTACTCAAAATGCTCCAGATGGATCCCTCAGGGTACCTTAAAGCCGGATTCATGGGCCCAACAGAAACTGATTCATGGTATCAGCGTCGATATTGAGTGGGCCAAGTCTCGTATTTCTCTGGTCAGTGTCTGACTGTCACTTGTAACCAGAGCGATGAAACGCGATGCAAAGACGGTGGCTTCTTGGGATTTTGAGCGTATAATTCCTTGCCATGGGGTAAGATTCCTGCGAGTTCCGGATGAGGCTGATGAACGCGTATTCTTTCTAGGATGTCATTGAGCGCGGTGGAAACAAGGCCTGGCGCGCTGCCTACCAATTTTTCCTTGACTAGTGAATACAACGAACGGAAAGCCTGCATGTTCGATTTACTGAGTGGAACGCTTCATCTAGAAGACCGGCTTTTTAAATATGTAACACTTTTAACGTATATTTGTTCCAATCGAATCATTTGATAATACTATTCGATGTTATTGTTGCGAAGTATATGATATGTCTGCGGCCAGAAAAATCGATTGACCCTGCTCAAAGAAGCTCTTACCCATTACCGAGTTCACACAGCCCACTCTTCACTTTCTGGGGCGCAGTCTGCACGAGTTATCCTTGCGCTGGGCCATGCAAGAAGGCACAATGGTGCTGTGTGAATATGGTCGATATCCCAGTATTGCATGTCTAGAGCAAGTCACAAAGTACGAAGGGTTGCTCTTGTTATACCGATTGAACACAAAACCTATCATGATGCAAGTTCCTGCATCAAGATGGGTCTTGTGAAGACAAGACAGGCCTCAAGGAACAGCCACCCACGTCAAGCATCGGACTCAAGGGAAAATTAAAGCAATTTGATAAGATGCAGAAGCAGGAATCTGTGATGTTCACAGTGAACATCCGCGTGTTTTGCTCGCGCATCTGGGCGAAATAACGAACGAGTTGGATCTGAGATGCCGTTCATGTGGGGGTGCCCCCCGATAGTGCATGCATCTGTGGATGGATGGTTGCTGGCAATGCCAGTGGCAGAGGGCAAGCGCTGATCACAGGTTTATTCTAGAAGGATACAGAGGCCAGGCTGAGAGTGATGTGCTCGGCGAAACCTGGAGGCGGAGGATGGTGAGCCAAAATTGCGAGTCTAAGTTGGATTAGGAAACGGTAGTGAAATCGTGTCGCGGGTGGACCTTGCACCGACACTCAGCCTCGAAATGATTCTCCTTTGCAGGATCTCTGGACCTGATCCATCCTTTTTTGAACTCGGCGGTTGCCTGAGATCGATCTCTCCAGCCATTTCGGCGAGCCAGCGGGGCACTGCACAACCGGAAAGTGAAACTTCGTTCACAGACTCGACTTGGCTCGACTTCTTGGGTGGCCACCGGACATGGATTTCTTCACTCGTGAACCGAAATTCGTTGTGCCAAGCGAGTCCGCCGGGCAGAAGTCCATATCGACTTCGCGAGCTTTATTAAGGTCCGGGCGATTCCCACTCCAGCAACGCCATTGATGCGACGGAGGCTCGTGGACCGTCGTGGTGCTCGATACCAACATCTCAATTGCCCCTTTGTCGAGTTTAGGGTGATCGAATTTTTATTCTGCGCATTGGAAAAGCATGCTGTAGGCTAGGGCCCATCTGGACACACAGAGCCGCATCTGGATCAGCTGGGCAAGTGAGGTGAGCAGCCAGTTCAGAACACGCGGCCAAGTCGTGTATTGGGGCAACGGCTTCTTAAAAGACTGGACCTGGGGTGAGCAGGCCATCACGGACTCTACGATCCCGCAAACTATGCCCCCTCGCCCGTTTCCCCCGGCTGGCAGCCAGCCCTCATTCGTTGGAATCGCCGAATTGACGAACGTGAGCCAACTTCCCCTCGCCTATTGTGAGGCCATCCCTGTCTGACGTTTTATCTACCCTCAAGCGTGTGCCAGAGGTGCGCCCACAGACCCCTCTCGCCCCCACAGGGCGTTCGGCTCCCCCCACCCAATGTAGCATCTGTAACA
>JBBPKM010000154.1:0-20092 GCA_038089255.1 Austroboletus rostrupii
ATCAGTCCTCTTCGTCTTCTTTCTTGGACATTCCCAACTGTATATAAGAATCTAGATGCACATCCATATACCCTAGCTTTAGTCTCCCTTAATCATAGGCTTGATCTTCAGCCTCTGCTTCAGCTCCCTAAGGTCGTCACCACCTCCTCTTGTATTGTTGGCATCCTGGCATAGCCATATGGCGTGCATCTTTGATGAGTCCTTCAGTGGACTTCACTCCATTCATCTTGATTCTATTCATGCAAGTATGCTGATAGGATATCCAGTCACTTCCAAAACTCGCCTTGCCCTGGAGGTCAAGTCTCCTAAGGGCTATGCTCCACCCTACCTGGGCGAAGCATAACATACATGTACATAGTCCTTTCATATATAAACCCCTGGGGCAACAGGACTGGATCTCCAGTCTTGAAGTCCTGGATCTTCCCTCCAAAGTTTAGGGATTTCCATCCCCTCTAAAGAAGTCCTCTCTAAGTCCTTAAGCTGGCCAGGTATTCAACCCTAGGCAGCAAGGCTTGGTATCAAGACTCCACCAGTAAAGTATCTATTAAAGATAAGCCCTTGGTGCCAAAGCCCAAGGCAACATCCTTGAAGACGATCGAAGATGTTTCAGCCTATATATTTGGGCCTTAGCATCTAGAGTGTTTCAACCAGCAAGTCCCTGAAGATAAATTCTTGGTACTAAAGCCCAAGGTGACACTTGTGAAGATGTAAAAGACCTACTTTATCCCTATGTTCAGGCCTTACTGTTACAATTTCCCTTTAGTTCTTATTTCTCTTTGTTGCTATGACTATATCTGAACTTATATTTCCTCTTACAATAGTCACTTCAATTCTTGCAACTATTGTACCAGTACATCAGTTCTTTCATAACTCATTTCCTTTGACTCCTCATTTCTCACTGACTGATACATCAGTCAGCACTTACTCATATATGCTTACTATCAACTTCCTCTTCTGTACTATACAAGCCTGCTCTCAAGTTCTCTTTTACATATATAAATCCCTCAACAGGTTCTCTGTACTTTAGCTTAGTTCTCTCTTGTATTCTCCAAATACATTCTCTTGTCCCTCTAGCTCCTTGATGCTCTCTTTCACCGAGTCTCTTAGTAACTGTTACAGTACAAGAAAAGCAGCCTTTATGGCTATATTTATATGTCAACATGACAAGTGGCCTCAATAACCTTATTTTTCACTTTTATGACTTGTCTTGCCAGGTTGCAAGATCTTATCTTATCTAATCTTATCAGGGGCACTTATGTTAGCACTTATTTTATCTATTGATCTTATCTTATCTCCCCTATCTATCTTATTAGGAATCACTAGCTGATCACAAGTTACATGATCAGGGAAGACCCTGAACTCTATTTATGCAAGTTGCATTAGTCACAGAATGGCTGTTTCTCAAAGAGTCTAGGCTTGCCTGACCAGTTCCTCATGGCATGGCTATGCCAGCCTTATGTTCTATCTATTCTCAAAGTCACATCAAAATCTGGAATCTTGTTCCTTGACTCAGGGTCCTTATCTATGAGTCACAAGGACTCACCCCTCTTTATGACTTACATGGAGTCACTCTTATCTATGCCTCATGGTTATAGCATGCTGCCACACCATGCAGGTCCCTCATGGTATTTATTTCAAAAGCACAAGCCTTCTTTTCCATTACAAGGCTGTACTTGCAAGACATGCACCAGCAGCATGGATCAAGGGTCCTGTTCCTATTTATCTCAAGATCTGCCACACTGGAATGTGGTAACCTCATGACCACAGCCTTGAAGGCTATAATATCTTATTAGATGCACATGCTAGCCTTATGCACAAGAACACTTCTTATTTGTCATAACAACATGCTTTGATAGCATGGTATGCTTCTTATGACCTTTAATAACTTATATCTATTCTTTAGATTCTTAGAGTGTTTCTATTGGACAATAATGGACTTTTATTTAGTTAGTGTATATTATATCTTAAATCCCATGTACATATGTATACATAGTCTTTTCATATATAAACCCCCAGGGTGATAGGACTAGATCCCCAGTCTTGAAGTCTTGGATCTTTCCTCCAAAAGCTTAGGGATTCCCATCCACCCTAAAGAAGTCCTCTCTAAGTCCTTGAGCTAGCCAGGTAGCCAACCCTAGGTAGTAAGGCCTGATGTTAAGACTCCACCAGCAAGTATCTATTGAAAATAAGCCCTTGATACCAAAGTTCAAGGCAACACTCTTAAAGACATTGAAGATCTACTTCATTCCTACATTCGGACCTTAGTAGTTGGAGTGTTTCAGTAACCAGACTCTGTCCTACTATTGAGTGGATGGTACTTGAACACATCTTGGACCTTAGGGTCATTCAGCACTTGGTTCTTGCTCCACAAGGGCTATGCTTCTATTTACCTGGTCAAAGCATAACACTTAGTAGTTGGAGTGTTTCAGAATTTAGTTCTTTGATTATGCTTCAACCAGGTAGGTAGAAGCATAGCTCTTGCAGAGCAAGAACTAGCAACAAGTATGACCCAAAAAACTTTTAGAGTCAAGAATTTAAGGTAAATCTGATAGCATCCACTCAATAGTAGGACAAAGTCTGGTTGCTAGTAAGGCCAAGTGAAAAAGAGCACCTGGGAGCTAGTCTGGTAGACAAGAAGTGTATTTGAAGAAATACAAGGGAGAAGTAAGCTAAAGTACATAGAACTTGTTGAGAGATTGATATAGAAAGAGGAAAACTTGAGGGCAGGCTTATATGGTACAAAAGGAAAAGCAATGAGTAAGCAACATAAGTAAGCACTGACTAAAGTCTCAGCCAGCACCAAAAGATTGGTTATACAAAGTAAGTAAGTAGGAAGGAACTGAAGTACTGGTATGATAGTCATGAGAAAATGGAGTGACTATCATAAAGCAAAAGATAAGTCCAAATATAGACATATCAAGGGAAAGAAATAAAGACCAAGATGAAATCATAATACAAGACATTTACAAAATTCCTAATATGCCAAATATTCATATTCATGTACTGATCCTACATGCTCTTCACCATTGATTCAAATTATAAACACATTATCAACCTTGCAAACTCCTTTACATAGATTGGATTATTTCCAATGCTTGACAATAATCCCATTGATGACTTCTTCTTCTACTCCCTTTTCTTGTCCCTGCTTTAGCTCAACCTGGCCATACACTTTGGTTCTTGCCCTCCTCCATTCTTCCATGGTTGGCACAGTACCATCCTCACAGTGTGGATTAAACCCTACTCTTTGTAGGATTGGACTGCTGTGCATTGGTGTCAACTTGGTCTGATCATCAGGCATGACAAAGTAGAAGACCCCTAGACGAGTATATTTTTGCTGATCCGGAGGAGGCTGTACCACTCTATGGATCGTTCCCTTGTAATAACCCCCTGTCAGGAAGTCTAGTGCATCACCGGCATTCACCACCTGCATTCTTCATCAGAAAAGTGAAAGGTGAAAAGAAGAAAAAAAGATATCCGTGGAACTAGGAAGCTCACCAGCGCGTTCTCGATGTGTTTTACCCATTTCCACTGGCCATCCTTGGACAAAATCTGAAGGGCAGCTATGGGTTGGCTCCACAAGATACTTATAGTCCCGAAGTCTACCACCTGATATCACTATTCTGCCATTATTGATTTGAAATATTTACTACTCACCGGTGTGCCCTTTGAACCAGACGTTACCTGTCATTGCCTCATCTTCATCAGAACGTGGATAACTGGAACATGGGCGCGGTTCAGCGGTCCCCTAGTCCGAAACAAATCAGAAATATCACTGACTACTTGATAAGCCTGACTAGCGATGAAATCAGCGAACTAACGCACTAAGAAAGGTTATAGTATACCATATGTTTCGCCTACAGCCTCATAGTTGTGAATGTTGACCAAAGAATCTTCGGGTAATTCGAGACTCAATGCGATTAACCTATGATCTATTGAGGATTAGTATGTCGATGAGATAAACGTTCACCACACCTCAAGATCGGATGTGCAATTTTAAAATGGTTGAAATTTGCAAACTCCTTTATTTCAGGTATGAGGGGGCGGAGTGCCTCTGGATGTTCGCGTTTCGTGACATCACGATTGACTAGAAAAATGTTGAGGGAAACATCAGGCAGACATTAGAGGCTGATGCCTACCATTATAATGCTCGAATTGGTCACGAACACCATTGTCGATGTGCTGCAAGTGTATATCAAAAAGCAGCCGATTTATTGAAAGAAAATGAATGGCCCACAAAATAGCCTCGAGGTTTGTATCCCTGGTATGATCCGTACTGCACTATATCAGCAGCATAAGCCTCTTTTTCTTCATCACTGACACCAGCAAATGGTATATCTGCGATATCAAACATTCGGTCCGTCTACCTTGATTCAGATAAAATGTATCGTTGATAACACGAGAAGTACCTCACCTCGGACTGTCGGCGTCCGTGACCAACTACATAGAAGAACCCATGGGTCAAGAGAGCATCTCGGACTTGACTTGCCAAGTGGGTACGGTCCTCTGTGGTTTCGAACTTAGATAGGTCGATGATTGGAAGGTCAGCATAATCCACTGGATCGAGGATCAGCAAGCAAGTACTCTATCGGTGGCTTGGTGTTTCACGTACAATCTGCTTTGGTGAGCGGAGCAGGCTGATAATGGGGAATGGTAGGCAAGGTGAGACTTGGCATGCTGACAGTCGATGACAAGGTCGCGGCGATAACACTGATTTAGTGTGAGGCACCTTTCGGTGCTTTTTGTTGACGCTAGCGGCACGGCATTGTCAGCTCAGTAGCAGAGACACGAACAATATTGAACAACTATGTAACAGTACATTGCTGTTAGTTCTTGTGAGTTGAGTGTTCTATTGTGAAGACAAGATTCATCTCGCCTCAGTCACAGCGATACGAATCGAAGAAGGAAGAGAAATTTTTCAGGAAGTATGTGCTGTTACGTGTGGAGGTAAATTGTGCAAAATATGGCGAGAACAGATGCAAGAAAGCGATTATCAAGGCATCAAGGAAACGTCTTGTCTAGAAAAGGAATCAAGAGCGTCAACACTTTTTCCGTTGCGTCGCTGCAAATGGTGATATAAACCGCCTTGTCAAAGTCACCGATCGGTGCATTAGCTGTGGGCCGTCGAACGGCGCAGAAAGGGTAGTAGTAACACCACGAATAGGTCAGTATTAAGTTTAGGTCTAAATGTCACATAAATGGCCAAAGTGGTTCCCGTACAAGCGGTGGTAGCACTCAGCAACAAGAAATGGTGTGCGAAGGAGGTCAGCGACCATGTTTCCCGAGGATAAAAGCAAGCTCTTTATATGCGGTATGAGAAATTTGGTATTACTATGGAAGAGCATTTCCTGCATTCCAGACTCACTCGTCCATCGTCCACTGTGAAGGTCGCTCAATTTCGTTGAATGACCCAGCAATTAGCCTGTAGTCCCAGTAATTCAAACATGGTGCAATGGATAATTCAGATGAGGTTATTTTGTTGTATCGAGAAGCACTCGATTTTGGCAGATTGGTCATGCCAAGGGGTTGCGAGCCGGAAGGCGAGCCGAGAAGCTCGGCAGGGGTCGGCTTCCGGAACTCGTCGAATCACGCCAGGGGCTGAGTAACTTGGCGTGAACTTGTAGTGTACTGCGTGTATGAAAACACATAATACATACTGGTGTAGAATACAAAAAATGGCAATGGATGTGCGAAAACTTTACGAGGCGGCATTGTTACTTGCTGCTCGTTCGCAGCTTCCTCCTCTGCACCTCAGGTCTCTCCTGGAGCTCATACTTCCGAAGCGTAATATCTTGTTTGTTTCTTGTAAGTTGCTTGAGTAGATGCACACACTATTTACTGTGTCAGTATGAAAACCATGATAGCATGGCACAGAGTCCGACATGTGAAGTCACTGCATAATGATCTCACTAATTAACACATTTGTGTCCATTTTATTTCACTTCGTGTCGCTTTATCCCTACCAATACTACCTCCTCGTTACTGTCGTTCGATCCATTTTGTATGAACCGCTTCATATGTTCTTTCAACCCCCTTTGTTTTGTTCGCTTCACATTTTTTCCTTCCCCCGCATCCTCATTGTTCGTGTTCCCAGCTTGTTTTTCATTCTGCGCCCGTAACTACCTAATGTGATGCCATGACCCCCTCAAACGCATGATAATGGTCCCTCCAAGGCACCTGAAAGTTTTCGACCTTAGCGAAAATTCCCCCTCGCCTTCCAAAAACGGTAGATGGCAGTGACAAGGGCCCGCCTTGTCCAAAAAGAATCGGTCGCACAAAGGTCGCGCATGTGACCGGCGACCCCAAAACGGTAAGTGGCGATGACAAGGGCCCACCTTCCGAAAAAAATCGGTCGCTCATGTGACCTGCGACCTATCGACCAATGCTGAGTCAGCATTGGTCTCCCTTGGCATGACGGTGCTGCCCATTTCGGTATGTTAAGTCTTGCACGTGATGGGGGCGTGAGAACCTGAGGGGCGAACAACAGAGAAGGCGCGGAGTGAGAGGACGACAATTGGGCGAGATCAGGCAGTGAGGGTACCGGTACAAGATATTCTTTTTTATTATACTGCGACATCCCTATGATATATGACGTCGACTCAGTACAGTACCGGCGGGGGAGTACGAGATTAGTCATCCGATTACTATATTCGGATTGTCTATTACAACAGTATTTTTAGGACATGGATCACGCTGCCGCATTGTAGGCCTGTCACTCATCTCCCAGAATGGCCGTTCCTTTCATCTCTACTTTCAGAGCTGTGAGAAAGGGAAATTAGACCTTCGCTGTATCGCCGAGGTCTTCCAATATTAGCAATTTAATATGTATAGCCTTTAGTCGCTCCTGACATCCGTTCACGTAGGCCTCCGACGGACTTCCGTCAACAAACGAACCTAGCTATATAAACACCACTCTTAACCCAACCGATCGTCAACTTTAAGTTTGGAACAGTAAGCCGTGCTGCCCGCTCTGTCATAAAGTAGATAACCTGAAACTATAGAGGCATTGTCTGTAACTTATCTGCGAACTGGAGAAGCATGAATCCACGAGTTTCGACCCGCCATGAAAATGTAGTCAAATTTGCCAAGTAGAATGCGATCGTGAAGTGCCATGCGGTCCCTGCGGATAAATCCATGAACTTTGTCCTGGCGATAGGAGAAAGACTCTAACCGTCTATGGAGCGGAATGTGAAGACAGTTTGGCTTAGCATTCTGCAGATAGCTTTCCGGGCCCGGATAACGCAAAGAAAGGGTGTGTGCTTTAGGTAATTGAATGGTACACGGACCCCAGAAGGCTAAAACGCCGTGCTTCACTGCAGGTTATCATTGGAATTTTCACATATGTATGCTTCTGGCTCTGTCGAGGGGGGTCTGCTAACCTGACGCAGTTGCCGTTATCGAACTGCTCGAACATGCATAAATAAGCGTCAAGCGGAGGCAATCCCCACCCACCACCTTTCTACCCAGTACCAATATGCCTTTTGAAGCCACTTCCAGCTCGAGAGGTGTCGCATTGGTGACTGGCTCTAGCCGTGGCATAGGCCAGAACATCGCGCTGCGTCTTGCAGGCGACGGGTACGATATCGCGCTGAACGATCTTCCAGAAAGTAAGCGTGACCTTGATGCGACCAAGGAGAAGATCAGTGCAGAACATCCGGAACGACGTGTATGTATAGTGCTGGCAGATGTCGCCGTGGAGGAGCAAGTGAAGAACATGGTCGACGGCGCTGTCAGTGCACTGGGTCGCATCGACGTGGTAAGTTTCAAATCCCACACACTGTCGGCTATTCCTCCATGATTGCTGGCATGACATAGATGGTCGCAAATGCCGGAATATTGAGGACTGGTTCGATTGCCGAAAGTTGGTTTACCCCCTTCGTGAAGGTTATCATGTATCGGACTCATGATTGATCTTGCATAGCTACTGTGAAAGATTTCGACACCGTGCTAGCGGTTAATGTTCGCGGGACATTCCTCTGCTATAAGTATGCAGCGCAGAAGATGATCGAACAAGGAGTCAAGGGCCGCATTATTGGCGCTAGCTCTCTCGCTGGCAAGAAAGGTCGGTGTAACTTACTCGACCGAATACACTATTTAATGGCTTACACGTTTGATGTTACTGTTTCAGGACATCCGCTTCTGAGTGCATATTGCGCGTCAAAGTTTGCGATCAGGGGGTTGACTCAAACTGCAGGTTCAGTAACTCACCTCACTTCGATAAAAAGAAATCTTACGATGAGCTTTAGCGATCGAATATGGGAGGCATGGGATAACCGTCAATGCATATGCCCCGGGAATCATCGAGACTCCGATGCGTCAGTGCTTTGCTATACTTTCTGCGTGCTATCGTCAACTGACGCGAACGTCAATCTACGTAGTTGATACACTACAAGAGGATACGGTTAAACTTACAGGTGACAAAAGAGGCGTTATCGAACCGGTAATTACTTCATTCTTCTGCATGTTCGCTGCCTTTTTGGTTTACTCTAATGCTCACTTACACAGATCGTCGAGATGTCGGCAGTCGGGTTTATTGGTGCCCCCAGTGATGTTGCTGGCCTTGTGTCATACTTGGTGTCACCCGAGACGCGCTATCTCACTGGTACATGTCTTTCTTTTTTATGCAGAAGTTTATTGTACTCACCTTCCCTCAGGCCAGACGGTAACTTCGATTTCATTGATAAGTAAAACAATCCTTGGAAGCTGACTTCATTATGACAGATATCCGTTAATGGTGGGATCCATTTTGACTGAGCTCAATCGTTTAGCCGTAACTGAATGACTTGCGAATAACTGACTTATCGGCTTTTTGTTTGAGGATGGTGTTTTTTAATTGTTGTAATATTTCCCGTACGGTGGTGTTTCGGAAAGATGTATTCAAGAATCGATTTTTATTCGGGATGGTAGCCTATAAGGGAGCCTGCGCACTGTCTGTTTTCAACCTGTACGGTAACACGGTGCGAACGGGGAAAGTAAGGTACCAACTTCACAGCTCATCGGAACAATACCACGACGAGAGCCGCATGAACCAGTTAGATTAGCAATTTTAACAGGGAGCGAACAGACCAAGAATACAACAATACAAACGAGAAGGGTCCAAATGATAGGGTCAGCATTTTTCACATGCACCGTAATGGTGGTCTGCATGATAGGGGAAGGAAGGATCATTGGAATCGATCGGACAAATTGACAACGTAACCGTCGATTCCCTAGTATGTAGAAAGCCTTTTCTAAGTTGTGTCTACTTAGCGCTTTTTGACATGTTCGACATGCCAATACACTTTTACTCCTCTCCTAGTGGGCATCCTCATCTTTGTCTTTCAGATCTGGTAAGCGTCGTGATAATGCGACCAACATCGTAGCGAGTATTGCCAAGACGATATAGACCAAGTTTCCACCCAGTAAATTGAACTCTTTCGAAACGGCAAATAACGATGTTGTTGAAGCTGGTCCTATCGCACGCGCAATGGATGTCAGACTCTGACTGAGCCCATTCGTTGAACCAAGAGACTGCTTGTTAGGAGCCGCCTTCGTGACAAAGATGAAAATAATAGCTATATGAGCATCGTGAGACCATTAGATTTATCAAAAAAATGGGTAGACGTACGATAGGAAAGGTCAACAAAGATAAAACATATGAGCTGTACAAAGAGAAGGATCCAGACGATGGGTCCGACTTTTCCCTGTACTATGACGACGGCGCTCATGACTGGAAAAAGGAGGATCAACGGGTAAAACCAGAGAACAGACCAACAGAACAGTTTCTTGGCCCCGAACCACTCAATCAACTTTGCAGTCAATAGCGCTTGCATACAGCCATCCACAATCCCAAATGCTGCCAAGACAATCCCAATCGTGGAGGGCGGGAACCCTAGACCACCGATCTGAACAGGTGCCGAATAGAATAACGGAAGAAGTGCAAAGACTGCAATGTCTGCAAGTCCAAGGGTTCCATAGTTGGCGATGGGTATCATCACAGAGTACGTCTTTATCAGGGTTAATATTGGGATAGGCTGTGCGTCTTTTGTAGATGGGTCGACTGGAGCATCCCCAACTGCAATGCTCTCTGCCGGAGGTTTTTGGCACGTTTTGGATGGCAGAGACTAAAACAGATATTACCTCTCAGAAAATTCAAGGACGACAGGCCATACCTCCTTCATGAATACTAAACAGACCAAAAACGCAGACAATGTGAAACTGCCTGCGACAAGACTCGGGAGGAAGTAAGGGTACGTTGTCCAAAATTCACCCCCAAAAATACCAGGCCACCGGTCTTGTGGTTTCGCGAGTAAACCACCATACAGTGGACTGCAAGCCAAATGAGCATCGCAAATCATTCGTACCGACTATCCAAAACGCACGCGATAGTAGCCCCAGCGCAGAAAACAGCTGGTACAAAGGCAAAGACCTGGGACATATTGGTGTCGTCCGTTATATCGCCGAGCATGCTCTTCATCACCCCGACGTTACCGTTCAAGAGGCCAGCGAGACATCGGCTAGGTGTAATTCAGTTGACATTTACTAGAGAGAGATGCTTTACTTGCCTAATAATGAGTGCTCCCAATGTCCGCGACAAACCAAACGCGATATTAGACAAGCTGAGACCGAGCAAGCCGAGTAGAATGACGGGTCGGCGACCAATGAAATCGGAAAACCGGCTCCATTGCCAGGCAGTGAGCGCCTGTGTTACGAAAAAAAGAGATTCCTACTCAAGGATTAGTATACATAGACTTCTCGACAAACGTAAAGACTCCTACAATGAGGCCCGCATAATATCCGATCTTGCGATCATCTCCTCCGGTAATACCGAGCTCACCAATGAGCTAATTCAGATAGCCACTTGTGTGAACATCGGATAGAAGACCAAACTGTTGGGCTGACCTGATTGATAAAGGGGAAAATGTATGTTGACGAGAAAGGTTCCGCGATTAGGGAAAGATAGGCAAGGCTCATTTGAGCCCATGGCAAAGGCGTTTTAGATTTTGCCCTGAGAAGTGGGGTCTCTTCGTCGGGACATCTGGTATCATCGGTCATGACAGAAGCTGGAGAGGGAAACAAAGAAAGATTTGTCGGAATCAGGGTCCAGGCACTTATATATACCTATACCACAAGTGACTAGTGACTCATCTGTCGTAAGAACCCGACGGCCCCCAGTGAGTCATAAGGTTATCGGGATAACGTAGCAGTGGATAAAGTGTGCATGCAATGAATGATTTGTCCTTAAAGGCGTTGAAGTCATCAAAGACCCTGAGTACCAGATACAAATGATTATAATCAAGTATTTGACATGTTAGAAATGCACTCAGTTATTATTGGTAGTTCGAAGTCGCTCAGCACGTGAGCCTGAAACCGTTTTGTTCTACGGCGGCCTTCTAAGTCCGTCGTACTGGCGTTAAATTCAGAAACAAAAATGGACACTGGTACCCCTTCGTAAAACGCTAGAGTTTTCGAGGCTATGATTCGTGAAATAGAGACCAACCATAGCACCACTCTAGATTTCCTAACCAACCAAGTATGTCAAGAGACAAAGGCTAAAGCAAAGAATGGGTAATGGTTTCTTCACTTTGCCTCGATCAATGCGCTTATGCTCCGTTCCTCCCCATTACTCCAAGTCATCGTTATGGTCTGAAAGCTGCCGAGACAACGCAACTAAAATCGTAGCGAGTAACGCTTGGGCGACATAAACCATGTTTCCACCCAAAATATTGTACTCTTTGGACATTGCAAACAAGGAAGACACTGACGCAGGTCCGATCGCACGTGCTATAGATGTCAGGGCTTGACTGAGCCCATTTGTCGTACCGAGAGATTGTTTATTAGGGGATGCCCTGGTGATAGATACCATGATGACAGCTGTACGAACCAGTTAGATTATTGATTCCATCACGAAAGCGAACAGACGTACTATAGCAGGTGTTAATGGAAACCATGAAAATGAGTTGACAAACGAGAAGGACCCAGATGATAGAGCCAGCATTTCCCTGCACCGTAACAATGGCGCTCATCACAGGGAAAAGAAGGATTAGAGGATAAAACAAGAGCACGGCTGAACAAAACAATCTCTTGGCCCCAATCCATTCTATCACCTTTGCAGCAAATAATGCTTGTACAGTGCCATTCACGATCCCAAAAGTCGCTAAGAGCATGCCGATGGCAGGGGGCGGAAGCCCCAGGCCACCGATCTCGACTGGTGCTGAACAAAACAAGGGCAGAAGAGCGAATATGGTGATTTCCGAAAGTCCCAACATTCCGTAATTGACGATAGGTATCATCACGGAGTAGGTTTTTATGAGAGTCGACATTGGGATAGGCTTTGCGTCGTTCACAGAAGGGCCGTCCAGAACATTTTCAACTGCAGAGTTCCTTGGGTGAGAAATCTTCGATGGCAATGACTAGAATGAAGAATGCGTGACCTCCACGAAGCCCAAGAACAAAATATCTACCTCTTTCATGAACATTGCGCAGATTACAAATGCCAGTGAAGTGAGAATCCCTGACACAAGACATGGAAGGAAATAGGGATAGGTTGCCCAGAATTCGCCCCGGAAAGTGTTGGGCCACCGGTCTTGCGGCTTCGCAAGCAGACCACCGTATAATGGTCTATGGGTAGACATACTAAGCTTCACCGCACTTGTCAGCCATCCAAAACGCACGCAATAGTAGCCCCAGCACAAAAAATAGATGGTATAAAGGCGAAGACCTGAGCCATATTGGTGCGATCCGTTATGTCACCAAGCAGACTCTTCATCACTCCGACATTGCCGTTCAAGAGGCCAGCGAGACATCGACTAGAGATCATTTTAGCATCATTTCAGGTGAGAGACAAGTTCCACTTGCCTAATGATAAGTGTTACCAGCGTCCGCGATAAGCCAAAGGAAAAATTTGATAGGCTGAGGCCAAAAAGACCAAACAGAATAACAGGCCTACGACCAATGAAATCAGATAGCCGGCTCCACTGCCAGACACTCAGTGCCTGTGTAACGAAGAAAAGGGATTCCTATGAGAGATTAGAGTACGTGGCCATAGTGCTCCTTGTAACGTGAAGATGCCTACAATAAGACCTGCGTAATAACCAATCTTGCGATCATCTCCTCCAGTGATGCCAAGCTCGCCGATGAGCTATTTCAAGGAGAGGAATCAGCACTGGATGGTGCAAACAGCAGATCTGAGATTGTTGTACTGACCTGATTGATGAAGGGGAAAATGTATGTAGACGAGAAAGGTTCCGCAATCAAAGCAATGAAAGTAGGAATCATCTGACTCCATGGCAATGGCGTTTTTGACTTCGTCTGGAGAAGCGGGGCCTCTTCAAGTCTCGTACGGCTGGCCATCACAAGAGTATGGGAGGGAAGGGTGCACAATTAAAATTTACCCGAGCCAGGTGACTTAAATTTATCCGGCAGCAAATAGCTCCGAGCATGTTGGATCAGTCAGACTACTTCATCAACACGATGGCAGCCTACTGCAGGTAACATCATACGTGATCATGCTTGTAATTTGTGAATGTTAAGAGCTGGTTATATGCCTCGGCTTTGAGGGGGGCTGGAGAGTTGCAGTTTTTGAGAGCGGAGTAGAGGAAGGAAGTAAACGTTTGACCGTGGACTCCGACCGACCAATGACTGGGTGCCGATAAGATCACTTTACACAACGGTAGCACAAATTATATTAAGAGACAGCGTAAGTACTCAGCAACCACCTGGCAACCTGTACAGATGAGTTGTAGAATTTGTAATAGATATATTTTACATGCCAAAATCTTGTTCCATTCATGCCAGCTGCCTCAATTCATCATCTGTCTTGTAAATATTGGGACAACACAACCAAGATCGTGGCAAGCCCCATCAGGACGATATAGACCAAGTTACCACCCAAAATATTATACTCTTTGGAAATTGCAAATAACGAAGTTATGGATGCCGGTCCAATTGCACGTGCAATGGAAGTCAAACTCTGACTGAGACCATTCGTTGTACCAACAGATCGTCGGTTAGGCGCGGCCCTTGTGACAACGATAAACATAACAGCTAACAATCATAATTAGACCAACAATTTATCCAGAGAGAACAGACGCACGAAAAGAAAAATCAACGAGAACGAAAAATAGAAGTTGGAGGATAAGAAGAATCCAAATGATGGGTCCGACTTTACCCTGTGCCATAACAATAGCGCTCATGACTGGGAAAAGAAGAATCAGGGGATAAAGCCAGGGAACAGACCAGCAGAACAGTTTCTTGGCCCCAAACCATTCAATCATCCTCGCACCCAATAGCGCTTGCGCACAGCCATCCACAATACCAAATACTGCTAAGAGTACGCCAATGGTGGAAGGCGGGAGTCCCAGACCACCAATTTCAAGAGGTGCCGAGTAAAACAGAGGAAGAAGAGCAAGGATGGTGATAACTGCAAGTCCCAGTGTCGCAAAATTGGCTAAGGGTATCATTACGGAATAGGTTTTCACGAGGGTCGACATCGGGATGGGCTTTGTGGCATCCGTAGTTGGGGCATCCAGAGTGTTTTCGATGACAACACTCTCTGGATATTTTCTCGTTATGGATGGCAACGACTAAACTCAAAAATGTATACACCTGGTAAGCTCAACATAAATAGTGCCTTACCTCCTTCATGAATACCGCACAGATGGAAAATGCCAGCAAGGTGTAAGCACCCGATACAAGGCTTGGTAGAAGGTAGGGGTATGATGCCCAGAATGCACCTCGGAAGATACTGGGCCATCGGTCTTGCGGCCTCGCGAGCAGGCCACCATATAGAGGACTAAAGAAATAACATAAATCCCCTAAAACAGCCAACTGTCCCAAAACGCACGCAATCGTAGAGCCAACAGAAAAAAAAGCTGGCATAAAGGCAAAAGCCTGAGCCATGTTTGTGTCATCTGTTAAGTCGTCGAGCATACTCTTCATCACCCCGACGTTACCATTCAAGAGGCCAGCAAGACATCGACTAGGCAGTGTCCTTTCAACGGATTTTCGCATAAGAGATAAATCCCGCTCACCTGGCGACAAGGGTCGTCAGTGTCCGCGAAAAGCCAAAGGCAAAATTTGATAGGCTGAGGCCGAGTAACCCAGATAAAATGACGCGCCGGCGGCCAATGAAATCAGAAAGCCTGCTCCATCGCCAAGCAGTGAGCGCTTGTGCTACGAAAAAAAGGGACTCCTGCACAATTATAAGTATGGAAGCATCTTCGTGAACGTAAGGTCACTTACAATGAGACCTGCATAATAACCGACCTTACGATCATCCCCTTCAGTGATGCCAAGCTCACCGATGAGCTATTTCCGAATTGGTTGTTGGTAACTATTAAATACAGCAAAACGCACCGACCTGATTGATGAAGGGGAAAATGTATATCGATGAGAAAGGTTGTGCAATGACAGCAAGGTAGACAAGGCACATCTGACTCCATGGCAAAGGAGTCTTTGGCTTTGTTTGAAGAAGCGGGGTCGCCTCGTTTTGCATTCTGGTACGACTAGTATCCATCGCAGGAGCTGGAGGATGGAAGGGTACACAGTCGGAGTCTTTGAGCCTAGTTGAGTTGGACTTCAGCCTGGGATGATCTGGCGGCCGCTACGTCGGATCCGAGAAACACCTGACTCGGATGTGGAGCGGATGTAAATCAATGGGCCCATTGACCAACAGATAGCCTGTGTGAGGATAGCATCATTGGTGACACAATTGAAGAACTGCGATTCGTTGGGCTTGAATTCACATGAGGGAAGCAAACTGTCCTTGGTATTCGTTTCTGGCTCAAATTCATGGATCCGATGGCCGAGACAGGTTCATTCAATCGAGGCGATCCATATTCGTTGTCACCCTAGGGACGAAGTTGCTGAAATAACATCAGTACGACCTTTTTCCCTCAAGGCCTCGTTAGCAGTACATAGTAGCGTATGTGGACAGCCTTCGAACATACCCTTGACATTTCGCTCACTAGCCTAGCTGCCGATACTCCGAAGATCCAAACCCACGCTTGCAATGCAACATGGACTCAGATGTTTTATGACAGATGTGGGTACCTATTGACCGTGGGGTACTATTTCACAACAGTGTTCCTGGGCCTCTACATAGGGGATAGGTTTGCAAAGCGGCAGATAAGATAAACCTATATATTCTACTCCTCGTCAATCACATCGTCTGGCAGACATCGTGATAAAACAACCAAAATCGTGGTGAGTGCTGCCAAGATGACATAGACCAAGTTACCACCCAAAAGGTTGTACTCCTTGGAGACGGCAAACAACGACGTCACCGATACCGGTCCAATAGCACGCGCAATAGATGTCAGACTCTGACTGAGCCCATTCGTGGTACCGAGAGATTGCTTGTTCGGAGCCGCCCTGGTAACGAATACCATAATGATAGCTACACAACTACAGTTAGACCATAAGTAATATCCAGAAAATGGGCAGAACGAACAGCTAGAAAGGCAGACGAGGACCAAACAAGTAACCTGGACAACAAGAAGGATCCAGACTATGGGTCCAGCTCTTCCCTGTGCTGCAACGACGGCACTCATGACTGGGAAAAGAAGGATCAGCGGGTAATACCAGAGAACAGCCCAACAGAACATTTTTTTAGCCCCAAACCACTCAACCATCTTTGCAGTCAACAATGCTTGAACAGTCCCATTCATAATCCCAAATATCGCCAAGAAGATCCCGATGGTGGAAGGTGGGAGCCCTAGGCCACCGATCTCAATAGGTGCCGAATAAAACAAAGGCTGAAGAGTAAAGATGGCGATACTTGAAAGTCCCAAAAATCCATAATTGGCAACAGGTATCATCACGGAGTAAGTCTTTATGAGGCTTAACATCGGAATGGGCTTGACATCGTTCGTAGAAGGGTTACCCGGTGTATTTTCAACTGGGGTGCTTCCCGGTTGATTGTTTTTACTCGTTTTCGACGACAATGACTAGAAGGAAGATTTCTTGGTCCTCAGTGAGCTAAATACAAGGCAATATCGTACCTCCTTCATGAACATTGCACACACCGAAAATGCCAGCAACGTGAGAGCTGTCGAGACAATACACGGGAGAAAATATGGATACGTCTTCCAGAATTCGCCCCGGAAAATTTCAGGCCACCGGTCCTGTGGCCTCGCAAGCATGCCACCATAGAGTGGACTAATCAAGTCAACTTAGCACGTAATTTCACCAGGGGGACAAACGCACGCAGTAGTACCACCGAGCCAAAAAACGGTTGGTATGAAAGAAAAGACCTGCGCCATATTGGTATCGTCCGTTATATCGCCGAGCATGCTCTTCATCACCCCGACGTTGCCATTCAAGAGGCCAGCAAGACATCGGCTAGATCCCGTTTGGCCAACTAACTTTTGGACAGAACATGACTTTCACTCACCTCATGATAAGCGTCATGAGCGTGCGTGATAATCCGAAGGCCAAATTCGACAGACTGAGTCCGAGCAAGCCAAGTAAAATGACAGGTCGGCGACCAATGAAATCTGACAGTCGGCTCCAATGCCAGCAAGTCAGTGCCTGCGTAACGAAAAAAAGGGATTCCTGCACAAACGTAGGTTTGGTATCATCTCTGTAGACGTATAGACTTACAATAAGACCAGCGTAATAACCAATCTTGCGATCATCTCCCCCTGTGATGCCAAGCTCGCCAATAAGCTAATTCAAGCAGCCGTTCAGTGAACCTGAGTATCAAGTCGAATTATAGAACCAACCTGATTGATGAAGGGGAAAATGTACATGGACGAAAAAGGTTCCGCGATCAAAGCAACGAAGACAAGATTCATCTGCCTCCACGGCAAAGGTGTCTTCGACTTTGCTTGAACTTGGCCTGGAAGAAGCGGGGTCTCCTCATCTTGAGACCTGGTTTGAACATTCATGATAGGAATTGATGAAGGAAGAATGTGTAGCCCTTGGAGAATTGCTTGAACTAGGCGAGTAATTTATACCCCGGATGATTCATCAATGGATCTAAGCTCTCCGTCGGACCGAACCACTGAGTCATGGTCGGCTCAAACGGCCGTCAAGTCGTACTGTGGACTATACAGTGTCACAAAGGTATGCGTATTGTTTGTGTGAGCAATATTGCGTTAAGAGAAAAGACGAAGAATGAACTTCGTGCACGTTTGCTTCACCTAGTTGCTATCCGAAACCTGGAACCAAACTTCCAGCCCGACGCGCGGTGAATAATATCATATGACTAATAAATAAATGTTTTGTTCGCCGGCGTTGTGGAAGTCAAACTTGAGCTAGGTTGGTCGAGTGGAATGAATCAAACATAAACTAACAGATTCAAGGTCTAGTGCCATATGGGATTGAAACAGAGAGTACTGAGTCCACGACTTTTGTTTGCTTCGTCATGCGATGGTTCTCCCATGAGTCACTTTCGGAGTGATAACCGGGCTAAGCGATGCTTAGGCTGTCCCAGTAGTCTGCATCCGAAATCGGCAGCCTGAGGACGCGCTGCCAGGTCAAAGTGTCGGTCGTCGCAGCATTCTTATGGACTTCCCGCTTGAGATTCAGCCATTGGCATGGAAGTTGTGAGGCGCAGATCTTGTCTCTCTCCACAGTTATGTGAATGTCACGCCGGACAAGTCTATCACACGTTGAGGAACGGGACTAAGTGTCTTTTGATTATTTACCATCGCGATATAACAGGCGATGACATGACAGATGCATCCCAGTGAAAACTGGTTATTCGCGGGTGTTGACTGGTGTTGACTGGTGCGACCAAATATTGCCGGATATGATCCACTTGAGCTAGAGCACACCGCACTTCAATTTAATACCAGGCAACATGCTCCGTATGAAAACAGACCTTGCAATCACCGGTAATGTAACTGGGCATTGTCTGGTATTAGGAGATCTAAACGTTTATATCTCCCAATACCAGACAATATGAGCACACATCGAGACAGGTTTGCACCCATATTGAATGGCATTGCCCCATCTTATCTCATGTTAAACTATAACACCATATTATATCACACAATATCAGCTCATATTTGTTTGCACTGGGCAATCAAATGGTATTGGGCAGCATAGACATGCAGGTACTGTGTGCATACAAAATAGAACTGCAGAAAAAAGAAGCTAGAAAGCAGACAAGTGTGAAAGTGAAGAGACCAGCTTGAAAAAGGTATGGATGTGGGGACATTACTGTGAAAACAACTAAAAGTTAGATCCATTTCAGCTGTCATTGAAAAAACTGACCTGTTGCTAATGCATCTCGCCATTCAAGATTTCTTTCTTGTTCCACATCTCCTTGAATGCCTAGAGACTTAGATGTAAGTGTGTGAATTGCCTGTTGGAAGATACATACCATTTCCTTGGCTTCCTTCTCATATGCCTATAGAGAACAGTGTAAATGAAGATCAACATGCTTGTAAACAAAGCCACCTCGCACTGAATATCAGTTAGCCCATCGTAGTATACCTTGAACTCTGCTAGAGTCCCTCCTGAGGTATCTTTAAACACCCAGAGCCAGCGATGCACACAGAGGTTTCTAAGCAGGAAATATAAAAGTTAGTGGCCCATATTAGCTAGAACACCTACTGCCCATTTCTCCTGGGGCCTATATGCATTTTGGTTGCTTTTTTCTTCACTGTGCTGGCCCCAGGATCTTTGCTCTTGCCCTTGGAATGTTCAGTAGCAAGAGAGTTGCCAGTGGCAATGCTTTCACTAGCACCAGAACTGGTGGTACTGGCATTGAGACTGGTAATTGTGAAGTTGGATGGGCTGACCCCAGTGGACATAGCTGGCATTTCGATATCCAACTCAGCTGCAATCTGTGCCAGGTTGCAGCTAGTAGGAATTTCCTAGGGTCAATAAAAATTATCTACACAATTAATGTACTTACAGTGGATTAACAAAGGCGAATGTAGCTGCAGTGGATTTGGATTGATGGCAGTCCTGCAAGGCTCCTGGTGCTGGTTCTGTGGATTTGGGGCTCGTGAGTGCCGGTTCTTGGATGCCAGTGCTAACCAGTTGCAGCTCCTGGGATACATGGGTGATCGCCACCGGCGCTGTTATTGTCATTGTCATCATTGTCATCATTGTCACTGGTGCCAGTTCCTGGGACATGCGGGTCATTGTCATCGGC
>JBBPKM010000155.1:0-20064 GCA_038089255.1 Austroboletus rostrupii
CAAGGCTGTGGTCATGAGGGAACCACATTCCAGTATGGCAGATCTTGAGATAAATAAGATCTAAAGATAAATATCAAATGAGACCCTTGATCCATGCTGCTGCTGCATGTCTTTATGTATAGCCTTGCAATAGAAGGGAATTCCATGGATCTAGAATAAATACCATAAAGCACCTGCATGGTGTGGCAGCATGCTGCAACCATGAGGCATAGATAGGGTGACTTCTTGTGAGTTATAGATAAGAGTAAGTTCTAGTGACTCATAGATAGAGACCCTGAGTCAGGGAACAGGATTCTGGATCATGTTGTGACTCCAGAGAATAGATATGACATGAGGCAAGGCACAGCCATGCCATGAGGAATTGGTCAGGCAAGCCTAAACCCTTTGAGGAATAGCCATTCTGTGACTGATGTGACTTGGATAAATAGGATTCAGGGCTTGTCCCTGATCATGTGACCATTCCAGTGATCCTTGATTAGATAAGCAGGAGAGATAAGATAAGATCCCCTGATAAGATAAGATCAATAGATAAGAGATTAGATAGGCGCCGACTTGATAAGATTGGATAAGATAAGATCTTGCAACCTGGCAAAACAAGTCTAAAAATGAAAAATAAAGGCCATCAAGGCTACTTGTCATTTGATCTTATAAATATAGCCATAAAGGCTGCTTTTCTTGTATCATAACAGATATGCTGAAAATGTATAAGAATCTGTTTGTATTACACAAGCAGCCTTGGTTAAGACCTCAAAATTAGTCCACTACTTACCAATGTAATACACTTTGTTGGTATAAATATACATTAAAATATTAATATACAACAAATTTTGGATATATTTTAATTATGTATTTGAATATGATATAAAGACATTTCATTGTCAACAGAGTTTTGGTTGAATGCACTATTATATTCTTGCTATGTCCAAAAATATTATTGAGATTTTTATTTAATTGTTATTAGGAATATTTTCATTTTCCTAGGCACAATAAGTTCTTACATAAGTGTCAGGTCGGACTTTTCCGGCCATGTTGGTATTATTGTAGATGTTCTTAATGTAGAAAAAAATCACAAAATCGGATGCTTTGCATAGCCACAAAGTCTCTGACTTTGTGTTTTCTTCTTACATTCTTATCGAGTATTCTTGCACCCTCGCCAAAACCTCAGAGCATCATCACACACAACCATGTTCGTCTTCTTGCTGCCCCCCCAGCCAGCATCAAATAGCTATTTACCTCTTCTAGATGTCACTGTCAAGTTACAACTTATCAGAGCCCTTATCAAAAGTTGTCCATCCGGACGAATTACCTTGAGAGTTCAGCACAGGGACTGTCGAGGAAGTGTTTGCTTTGATAAAGAATCCGACTGGGTCCACTTTTCATGACGAGGTCAAGAGCGACCACCAGTGGACTCTGTCTGACAGATGGGCACCATCTAAAGGTAGGTTTACCTTCCTCTCTGCATGACAGACACCGGTGGGAGATGAGAAACATTGCAACGAGTCCATCACATCGTTGCTGGGATGTTGTGTCGTCAAAAGCATGTGGTTGATCAGCGATAGACTTGCACCGGGGGTAGGAAGAGATGTCTACAAGCAGATCTCTGAGGATGGTGTAGCCCTGGACCCTCGAAATGCCGTGCAAGTGACATACTGCTACTTGGTAGCTCAGCGACACACCTGACGCTGGTGAAATGGCAATAAGTGCACCTACCACACTAGCCATTGCCCTTTTCCCGGGCATCATCGTCTCACTTGTTGTCCATAAACAATTCGATTCTTCTAGTACAGGTGGGGACTGGCTAGAGGCCGACTTTTCGACGTACCTTGTATGATACCTGGAACGAGGAAAAGAGGCCTAGATCTTGCACTTGATCTCATCGATCTGCTCCCATGCCTCCAGGTTTCCAAATGTCGGACGAGGACCCTCCAAGAGACAATAACACAAGTGCTGGAATGAGCATCCCTAAGAGCACTGTCGTCTATACTATACGAGGAATGAACACGGTCGAGCTGTCGCTGCCATGTCCTGTCTAACGCGAACTGTGGGAAGAAAACAGAGGCAGGCCAATTGTATGCCAGCTCACTAGATATTTAATCCCTTGACGTCCTCGCTAGATATCATGAATGACCGGAGCAAGGCTCACTCTTGGATGGGTTCGAAAGGGCAAACTGGATGCCCGTGGTATGCGTGGCGAATATTGGGGGGAGGATGTGGTGGGAGTTCACACGGTGGCGAGGGGCGGATGTCAACCTTATTCAGACCAACGGAAGAAACCGGTGCTAAGTTATCGAACGCATCGAAAAACCATCAGTAAAACGCAGAAAATAATCCCTGAGGAGTATCGACGACGACAGTGACAACCATACTGTTAAGCTCATCTTCCGACATGGCCCCTTCGTAGCGTCATCCTCATTCTAGGGTATTCTGGACCCTGACATCGTGTACAGCTTGCTTTAGCTCTGTCTCTGCATGCCATAGCTGCTACGTCACATATATGTATATAGACTAGGTGTGGCTGGTTTGTACCCTAACCTTGATGTTTCCAGTACCCAGCAGTTCTTACACACCTTTACCGTCCTCGAACATCGCTATTGGTGATCGTCAAGCTCACTGAAGCTTTAGGTGGTCCCAACACATATATACTGCAAACTCGCTTCTGCTGCTGGACTCCACTACTGACTCCGCTTCGCTTGATGTGGTTTATCTCGCTTTCTTTTTCTCGATGCAACATTCTCTGACTTAGCCTCGCTTGGTGCGACCTCTGCCCTCGCTCTCTCCTGCACGGCTCCAAAATCCGGGACCGTTTTCCACTTTTCCCATCCCATATGCTCCTCGGCAGACGAGCTTCCAAAATTCATCTGCGCATCCAAATACCGAGTGAACGGTAGTTGTGTCTGTGGAATGAGGTTTATCTGAATGAGACTCTTCAGAGCCTGCATTAGTTCCACATTCCTGGACAAAAACGGGTAGATGTCCTTGTTGATACCGGGTGCATAGATTCGGAAACAAGGGTCACTATCTTCCTGCCCAGGCAACTCTACCGAGAACTTCGATGACTCTTCATCAGCAAGACCAAGATCGGCCGAAATTGCAATGTAAGGAAGCTGTTCTGGACCCTTCTTAGGTTGGAAAAAGCCGCTCAGGCTCCTGTCTTGTCGGGTGATGGAATGTAAATCGTCAATGGAACCTGATGGGCGCGCCTTGTCCGAAATTAAAATTTGTGACATCCTCGACTCCGCTGGTGCGCCTTCAGGTCCGTTTTTGAAATACATTGGTATTACCTTGCCGATCAGTGGCTGTTGGTGATGGCATTGCACTGCACTGGTCCTCATCCAATGACGTTGTGTCCACTCGTCCAGGCTAAACGCACGGTGGTCAGACTATCAGCGACAACTTTGACGAGAGAAAAGAAACAGACGGTAATATTTCGTCCAACTCATCCAACTCCTTTGACCAGCCGATGATCCCATCCATGCATATCCAGTGTGAAAAGTTGATGTATGCATCCTTGAATTCGTCGCGTGCACGAGGGCTTTGTTTCCATATCTTTTCCCCAAAGATGAACTCGAGCCACCCGACGACCGGAATCATTCGACAGTCTGGGAGATGGTCCTTCCATTTCTCCGGCGTCTTGATCGTCAACTTCTTGTCAATGGGACCTCGAACGTACGAGTCTTTGGCCAACAGCCAAAGCAATCGGCTGGCCAGCTCGCCATATTGACCTAAATCAACCAACCCAGCGTTGACCATATCCAAAAGAGTTCTCAATGCGTGCTCCAATTTTTCGTTATTCATGTGAAGGTGGTCGGCAGCTGCGCAAGAGAGGAGCGGTTCGGAAGGATAGCTTGTAAATTTCCGGGTCCGGTCAAAACTTTCAAGATAGATGCGTAAATGCTTCGCCACTCCGTTCTCTAGATGTTCCATCGTGTGCGGGTGCGAAGGTGTGATTGTGAGAGCGAATCGTTGCCCCAATACCGAAAGCACGTCCTCTTGCTCGTTTGGTTTGAAACTACTCCCAGCACACAATTTCCATGACGCTAAATCTATCACTTGTTTCACGGTTTGGGAATATTCAAGGGAGATCCATCTAATAATAGCCATTAGGTTGGTCTACCGGAACAACCGATAAGACAACATTACAAGGGTCTTCCGTAGCCCGCGATATGCCTAAGTCGCGAGACATCCTCAGGGTCGATTTCTCCGGGTCCCGACGCATTCTGGTCCCACCCGAGCTGAGTGTAAGGCAGGAAAAGCTTTCCCCCGTATTGGGTAGCACGGTTCGAATTATCTAAGAAAGAGTCAATGTAACGAGAGACACGAGGAAGTATCACCGACGTGTTTCATTAGGTGGTGAAAATTCTGAAACTTTTGAAGTAGTAGAAGCAAATACGACCCAAACAGATTGGTCTGATGAACCACAATAGGTATACTCGTTCACAACTTTGCAGAAAATATCCCCAGGGAAGTAATTTGAGTATTGGTGCGAAGCTAACGTGTGCGCTTCGTCGAATACAATCACCAACCTGGGTTCGTTGGCATTCCGTTTCTTAAAGACTTTTTTCAGGCATCTATTCAAGGTCTTATACGCCTCACTGAGTGCTTCAGTGAAAGATGGTGTTTCAAGGTCGCCTTTGTCCGAAGAGGTTGCTTAGATGCGACCCTTGTGATCAAACATGAAATATTTACCGGTATACAGTTTATCAAGTATTTCCGTCAAATACTTCTCATTTTCGTTGTCCCTCTCAGCCATCCTCTTGGCTGTCTCGCGAACGTTTTGCTCGACCATGAGTACAAATTGGGAAAAATACTACAGAATATAGTCAGCCCAATACCACATTATTGAATGACGATTTGTTACCCGCTTGTATACTTCATGGAGTTCCTGAAAAAATACCTCCCTGGCATCTTTCTCAGAGTAACCCTTCATATTGCACATATCGTGCATCCAAGTTCTCATAGTGTCCATGCTGAGATACTTCGTGACCGTTTGGAAAAGGGCAATGAAGAACGCGGTGCATTGAGCCTTGTACAGATCCACTCTATCGGAGAAATGCATGAGGATTCGTGTGGGGATATCATCCCGCAGAGGGAATCCCGTTTCATCCCCCTTTTCGCGAAGGTTTATGTAGATTACTATGACGTCCTTCTTGGATAACTATGGTTGGTTCAACATCCGTCGACGGTGCAAAAATACGAGTCTGTTACCTCGATCAACATTCTCGATTTTCCAGTACCCGAACTTTGGACAACTGAGCAAAACCTAGCGGAGTATTTTGTCTCGTTTTTGGAGGCGGCGCGGAACAATCTCTCGTTGTGAGTCAAGTACTCGTAAAATCCTTCGACGGCTATGCCTCTGTAGCTCGACTTGAACGCTTTTGACAATCTTAAGGGTACAGCTAGAAAAAGACATGTTCTATTCCATTGAACAACTGTGATATGTGAAGCACTTACTAATGTCCATGAGTGTCGATGTTGTTGCGTCTGTCTTTTTGTTTCTGTTGGCTGCAAGAAATCTCTGGCAGGATCGATATAGAAAGGCGCTGAGCGGGAGAACTCTAGTGAAGGAGCACGAACGAGCTGTCAGACGCGAACTGGAAGGGCGATGGGAAGCAAAGGAGGACGAATTATTGTGCTCCTATGTCGCTCCTCATACTGCGTGTGACGTACGCCGTCACGTATCTCGGTTACTAATCCTATATCTTTATGTTGCTCACCTCGGCATTTCCCCTCATGCCGTAGATAACCGCAGTGCTGAGTGATGTACAATAATCCAGACGGACAAGCCAGTTTAATTCATGGTTCGGCTTCACCTTGCTAACGAGTTAGCATTGGCGGATGCGGGGTGGGAAGAAGTGATAGAACAGGCCGAAGAAACGTTAATGGAAAGGGAGGCAACCCAACTTGTAAATCGGTGCAGTTCTACGAATGACATCGATCAGTGTTGAAAAGTTCGAAAGCACAAAATTCTTGTCGCGTTTTCCATTAGAATTTGCATGAACTTCCGGAAAACTATGCAAATTCTAGAACTTGTCCGCACGACCGCCCAATGTCACGCTACAGTGGAACTGTCATAGATCACAAAACGACGGTAGAAAGAAAAATACAGAATTACAACCTTATTTGAATATATACACGAGTCGAATCGCCAGATCATATTTGAACCTCAATTACGATTCACACTAGTGCGCGATGCTCATCAAACTCCCGATAAATGTCAAAATCTGTTCCGAGAAGTCGCATCACATTCACAACCGTGACCACAACCGGGAAAAGTAAAAAAGACGCACCAAACGTGGTCGAACGTCGACAATATCTTCTGGAACAAGGAAAATCAACGCATTCATCTTTCTCGCAATCGAAATGGCCAATTTGGCTACAAGAGACGTCAATGGGCAAAGGGAGGAATCTGTTTTTGACTCACCATTCTGTCGCCGATCTTCGTAGCTGCCATCCTCGTGTACGTCAATGACGAGCGCCGGATCGACGATCCCCGGTCGAAGTGCGTCGAGGAGATTGAGGATAAAGATACTCGTGGTCAGAGAGGGATCTTTGAACGACCGGACAGTCCGCGCGCCGGCTTTGCCTTTTTGGACCGTTGTGTTGGCCCATTTGAGGATCTCTTGGTCGGTGATGGGACGACCGGACCCGGAGAGTGCCATGAGCGTCTTGGTAATATTCATCCTACCACGAATCAACAATGGAGAGAAAGAATGAGATGGAGATGAAACGAACCGCATCAGTTGCCAGACGAGACCAAGAACGAGCGTCCTGGACCCATCGACGATATCAGCGCCCTGGATCCCGACAAGATGCATTCCATTTTGTTTCCCCAGTTCCACCGCGTAGTTGGTATTCTCAACCTGCTTGAACCGAGACAAGGTGCTCTGATTGGGTGTAATACCAATCTCTTCCTGCTCCTCGCCGTCCAATGACGGTCGTGACTGTGCCTGTGCGTCCCCTTTGGGCTTGGAGACCCGCCGCCAGATGACCGAACCGGGAAGGATCTTGTCAAACGCTTGCAGGATGACCAGTCCGTCTTTGAGATTCTCAAACAGGTTGAACACTCCCGGTTCGACACCGAGCGAATTGAGCCAGAGCGTGAAGACGCGGGCCTCGCGTTCGCCTTCCGCATCAAAGTCTTCGACCGCACCATAGTCCTTGGCTTCTTGCTCATCGAGGGGGGCGAGACCAGGCCAGGTGTTGAATAGGTTGGCGACGAAAGCGAGGTTGAGACGCGGGTTGCCGGCAACAAGGGAAGACGGGGTCAGATACTTGCGGCAGCCAATTTTGGCAGCGTTTTGAAGAACCTGCTCGGCACGTTGACGGAGGTCTCGTGTTTGAAGAGGAGCCCGGGAGCATTCTTCCGGCTTGAGCTGGTTGAGGAGTATGGTGTAATTTTCGCCGTCGGATACGTCCCGGCTAAAATTGTTCACTCTGAAGCAGAATGCTGTCAGAACTAGGTGGGGCCAAATTGAGAGGTTCTACCTTCTGTTCCAGCCTGCAGCCTTCAAGTGGTAGTTAAACCATCGGAGCAGAATTTGATCAGGGGTCAAACGAAGGAGATCGTCGACTGTCTCCCCTTCCTCGCAGAGCCGGTACAACTCAGGATGGAGTTTTATATCAACCTGTGCAAGAAGACCTCTGCGGATGATTTGCCAAATGAGGCCAAGGATGAGATGTTCTCTGCCCTCGGAGATATCCGACGATCCGATGTTGACGACGGAGCAACCGATACCTTTGGCGGAAGTGATGACGATATTGTTGTTCTCGGTGATTTGAAAGGCATTGAGGGGTTTTCGAGCGGTAGGGGTGTTGAGAACACGAGTGTCGATGGTGTCTGGGACCGAGTCGTTGAGGAGTTTACAGAGGATCAAACCGTCACGGCAATCATCAAAGAGCTGCATGGTGTCTGTCGGGATGGGGAATCGATCGCCGATATCGGGGTCATTCTCGATGACCTGTAGAGCGGCGATTAGGTACAATGGGGGGGAGGGCTAGATGAAAGGTGCGCACGAGGTTAATGTGGTTGGTAAACTCCTTTCGCTCGTCTTCGTTGATGGTGTGGCTGACGTTGGCGTTGGAGCCTTTGACGGTGACTTTTCCAGCCCTGGTTGGGAGGACGGATGACTTTGTCTGAGTTCTCAGCTTGACGTTGAGCTGGGATGGGGGGTTGGGGGTGGGTGGATAGGAGATGACATCATTGCGCACCTCGACCCAATCTTCGAGCTCGACTTTTCCGCTGGCATCGACGGATACGCCCTTGAGGGTCTCGCGGGCCTGGTCGTAGGATTCGCCGCTGCTCTGTAGGGCATGCAGAACGGCGCTCTTGTCGATGCGCCCGGGGGTGTCGGTCGAGATTGCACTGTTTGACTGTGGTGAGCGACCGTCTGTGGTGGCAGATGCGCACTGACTTGAAGCGATTGATGAGATCGAACATCTCATCCTTGGTGACTTCTGGATACTTTTTCTGTAGTCGGAATGCCTCCATGGGGGATGATGGTAGTGTGGCGGGGGTGGCGGAATTGGCTGCCACCTCGGAGGGGTTAGATATCCTCGACTTTTTATACTAGTGCACTACGCAGCTACTCGACTGCGGAGGCTGTGGGCAACGGGTGCGTTTTTCCGTAGGACCATTGGCAGCTGGCCACCCAGCCTTGGCCCAGCACCATCAACACCGTCCGTGAGTCCGCAGCTCAAATGCGGAGTGAGTCGGGGCTGAGTTGTTGGTGGCACTTGTTGACTGGCAACGACCATGAGGGCTGCTTCTCCCCTCCGGATGCTCTACTGGCTGCCCATTGGCATAGCCTTTACCCAGTACTGCTACACCGTCAAGACCGTCCGAGGGCGAAGCATGCAGGTCCGCATCCACCCGATACCATTTTCTCTCCTGACCTTACTCAGCCTACTCTCAATCCAGACACCTCCCGATGGGACGATATCGTCGTATTCGACCGTCTTACCTTGCATTCCGGGCGCCCAATCACCAAGGGCGACATCGTCTCCCTCAGAGACCCAGTTCATAGTCGCAAATTGATCGTCAAGCGCGTCGTTGCCGTGGAGGGCGATGTCGTCCAAACGCTCCCACCGCACCCGCAGCCCGAGGTACGCATACCAGAGGGCCACATATGGGTCGAGGGCGACGAGTCTTTTCGTACGCTCGACAGCAACTCGTTTGGACCGGTACGTTGTGGCGCCTAGTCTCTCGCTCCAACCTACCACGCGGGCACAGGTACCTCTTGGTTTGGTAGACGCAAAACTGAGTTACATCATCTGGCCTCTCCATCGGGCCGGCCCATTGAAACCTACAGAGCAGCCCGTCTCAAAAATGGGTGTCTCCCGAGATGCCCAATGGCGCGATGCAATGGCAGCCTTTGAACGAGAACGGAAAAGGCAGTCTCGTGTAGCGTCTGCCAAGATCGACCAACCTGCAGGTCCTTGACATGTACGCGGTGACCATATACTAGAGCTCTAGCCAGTCTCCACCTGTACTAGAAGAATGGTATTGTTTACGGACAACAAGTGGGAAGGATGCCGCCCGGGCCAAGCGTTGTGGTTAGACTGGTAAGTGCATCTATTCCCATTTCACCAGCGTCGGGTGCGTCGGCTGGCAGCACTGAGCTACTAAGTAGCAGTATATCACTGCTCGGGCGGCATCGTGGCATCTTGAGGGCCTAGGACTGCACCATCCTCAATAAGCTGCTCGTAGACGTCTCTTCCCACCCCTGAAGCAAGCCTATCGCTGATCGACCACACGCTTCCGACGACCCCTCTGTACCCAACAAACAACATCCCAGCAACGATGTGAATGGACTCGTCGCAACGTTTCTCGTCTCCCACCGGCGTCTGTCATGCAGAGAGGAAGGCAAACCTACCTCTCTGTGTGCCAAGGCATCGGTGTCGGATACCTTTAGACGGTGCCCGCCTGTCAGACAGTGTCCACTGGTGGTCGCGTCTTCACCAGTTAGGATGTCGAGGTATGCAAAGTGGACCCAGCTGGTCTCTTTCATCAAGGGAAGCACTTCCTGGACATTCCCTGCGCTGAACTCCATCAAGGTAATTTATCCGGTTGGACAACTCTTGATGAGGGGTCTGATGAATTGGTACTCGACAGCGATATCCAGAAGAGGTAAATGGCCGCCGATGCTGGTTGGGGGGCAGCAAGAAGACGGACATGGTTACGTGTGATGCTATTAGGCTCTGGCGAGGGTGCAAGGATACTCAGTAGGAATGTACGAAGAAATCGTGAAATCGGACACTTTGTGCGAAGTATCCGATTTCACGATTTATTTGTCCCTCAAATTCGGGAACACGTAGATCAGCGAACCATTCGTTAGGAAGCTTGAGATATGTGAGAGGGTACCCGCATCGACCTTCAGGAGTAAATGGCGCTGGTTGCCGTGATTAGTCCCTACCTTCGGCAACTTTGGCCACCAAGTTGCCATTTGTCCTGAGTATAATGGATTCGGCGATGGTGGACCGTCCACAAGTACGGTACTTATTGAGTGTACTTTGCACGGATGGGAGAAAAAAAACAAGTTATTGACTTGATGATATCAGTAGGCTCGCAACACCTCGCACATGTCTGCCGTTGGAGAACTTGACCCGGGTACACCTTGCCTGCCTCTGTTTTCTTACAACTCCCATCAGACAGGACGCGGCGAGGTCTCCCCTTGTTCATGCCTCGTGCAAAATATAGATGACAGCGTTCCTTGATATGCCCATTACAGAGCTTGCGTTGACGCCCTCTTGGAGGGACCTTATCCGACGTTTGCAAATCCTTAGCCGTAGGAGCAGATCGATGTAGTCAAGCGCGAGAGCAAGGTCTCTTCCGCTGGATCGAGGTATCACATAAAGTACTCGAAAAAAGTCGTCGGCCAACGATTTAGCTCTAAGTTCATGTAGCATCTGCCAAGAGCAGACTATTCCTTGACCATCTGAGATCTACCATTGGCCAGCACACAGACACAAGAGGCTCCCCATCCATATACATTTACTACAACATGTACAGGCCCCTCCAAGTCATGAGTACTCGCTCGTAGGCTGAACACCAAGTATCCTATCGGCCTCGGGTGAACCTGCGGGAGGTATGTCTTTCCGGAGCGAAACCGCCACCGGCGAGACACCTTCATTGTAAGCCAACGCAAAAATGACATCCATATCTGACATCACACGAGCGCGTCAGCAAACCAAGCCAAAATGACGCCTAGACACACCTTCCAGTGAGCGACCGGCAGTTTCGGGGAAGAAGAAATACACGATGGGTATGATAAACGCGTTAAGGGCAGCGAAAACTGGAATAGCGCATGAGGCTCGTCTCGTGTACGGCCAGGGATGAACGCACCAATATATGTTCCCCAAGAGATGTCATTGAAAGAAGGACTCGTGACCATCACTACCATGAAATTGAAGATCCAGTTGGATGCTGGCATTCGCTTGAGCACTTGGCAGCGATATTGGATACTTTAGACGCACCTGTACTGAGTGCGTTTGCAGGCGCACGGATTCTCAGTCCCACGATCTCGGCAGGCTGTCGACGCCTGTCATGGGCCAAAACCTCACAAGCATGAAGGTCCACGCACGTATAACCATGTCATGCCCAGCCAGCCGACCGCAAAGAAAGAATTGAAGACGAACAACAATACGGAGCTCACGACCTGCGCTCCGGCGCCTTTGACGCTCCCGAGTACTGCAAGGAGAACCATGGTTAGACATTGCCCCACTGCTCCAAAGAGCATGAGTTTCCGTCGACCAACACGATCGATCAAAAAGATGGCAACGATAGAGGCGAGGAAATACTCTGTGCCATTCGCGGCGGCAATAATTCGTGACGTTACATCAGAGAGGCCGAGGCGTTGGAACAGTAAAGTCTAAATATGACCATTCATTAGGGTATAGATCGGAGCGCAAGGACGTCACGAACCGCATAGCTATAAAGGTCCCGTGAGCCAAGAAGGGAGAACTAAGATGTCTCGGACCTACTAAGTGATCAAGTTGATTCCCGTTATTTGCTGGAAACATTGGTTGATGACCCCCAGAGAAGCTCGCCGAAAGTTTTGAGAACGGCCCCCGGTAAAGAGTTCTCTCAGCTGAGAGCGCGAACCCTCGGAATTCTTCTTGGTATCTGGGGTCCCCTTCTCGATTTCCACGGCTTCACGGATGGCGTGATACGTCCTCCGCACCTCAGGGTCATTATGCGGTTTATCGTCCAGCGCTGAAATGACAGCTAAGGCTTCGGCATTGCGCCCATGTTTCATCAACCTCGTCACGCTAGTCAGATGACAGGCTACGAGTGTTCTGAAAGCGCCTACCATCTTGGTGATTCTGGAAGCTACCAACAGGTCAGCTCCGTGTATAATCAAGGCCAAAACAGGGAGGATACATACAAAACCGATCCCAAATATCATTATGAGGGCAAGTACAATTTGGAGTGCAATAGGGACCCGCCACTGTGCAGAGGATCCAGACGCCCAGTACCTATCGATTATCAATCACGGCACTTCAAGATTCAAGAGATAGGACATACAACGCGAAATCAACCCACTGCATCAACGAACCGTTCAGTCTCGTGTAGACCGCAAAAATGACAGACATCGCTTACATAGCTGTATCCAACGACGTCAGAGGTCAGCCAATGATCACTACGAGGATCGCCACGCACGATATCATAATTCCAAACGTGATCAGACTACCTTCAATCATGATCAGGCTGCCTCTCTTGGCAGCAGGCGAACATTCTGCGTGATAAGTAGGCACGGTCGATGTCTACAGCGAAAATGAGCACGATACACAGCCCGAGGGTTTACTCACATTGAGCCCGTTTCCGAGACCAGTGACGATGCGGGCGACGACGAGCTGAGGGTAGCTATACGAAGTTGCTTGAAGGATTGCACCAACGACCATGATACACCCTCCAATAACGATCGTTTTTCGACGACCCAGCCGATCGCCGAGCCACAAGTTGGAAAGCGCACCGATCAAACACCCGATTTCCTAAAAAGGGTAGTAAAGGTATGGTCTAGTCGCAAACCGTCCGTCGACACTTACGTAAACTGCGACGACGAAACTTTGCAACGTCGCATGATTCGGATGGCTTGCATCCACGACCACCTGAGGAAAAGCTTTTTCAAACTGCCTTCGGGTCAGCAAACACGAACGAGCAAAACTTTTGGTGGCGAACGAACCTGACCGGCGGTGAGTAATGCCGACATGACGCCCTGATCATATCTACGGATCACCGCCCAATGAGTTCACGAAGACTTATCACCCGAGCGCGCATACCCAAAGAGCGTAAACCCGGTGCCTGCAACGAACGCCAACGACGCCGTCAATGCCCTGCCTCGCAAAGACAGCGCATGCCGTCGGAGGTCTTCTTCGCCAAGCATCACGTCTGAACTTTGTTCTATTCGCGTCTTTTCATTTGCGACCGGATTCACGTCAGTAATAGGGGCAGCCATGAGTGCTCCAGGAAGATTCGAATCGAAATTCGTGTGTGAAGAGAGTGGGGCGTATCTGCCGTGATTCCAGGATCGGGCTCTTAAATGACCGGCAGAATTAGAAGCCGCCGTCGTGGTGACAGGGTGGAGATAAGCGGCACCAAGGAGTAAGGTGCCATGACTCAAACCGTACGATACAAAGTGCCGACATCAGACCCTTACCGCGTCAGGTGTGGACTTGTAGTGATACCAGAAGTTGCTCTAAGTCAGCTGAATTCCACTTTGCCCTGATGTCGAATTTCACATGGCTTCTTGTAAAAGAGCCAGAGTGGATCAAGCTGCTTATCCCACATAGGCTGCCAATTAGGTGGAAAAGATGTGTAGTATGTTGAAGAAATCTCATTGCCAATGCATTTCATGTAAGTTTCAACAATTCCTCAGAGAACTTCAGAATAATAAGCACTACAAATTATTTGTTGTGCTTGATGGCAAGTTTTTTTTTGGAATGCTGTCTTGAAAGTATGTTAATTTGTTATATAACTTATGAAATGCCTCACTAGCTTAAAGATGTTACAATTTATTCCTGCCTTCATAGATCCACTATATATATTTTTAGATTAGCCATTATCTGCTCCTCCTACTAGAGATTCCTCTGCTCCTATATGCTCCTGGCATTCTTCAGGCCTCTCCTGGGCTCTCTTGAGCCATTACCAGATCATCTCTGGATGTTCCTTATTAATTGCTCTTTACAAGCCTTTCAGCCACACTTTTATTCCTAAATCAGGATTATAACCTGATTATTTTTCATGGTTCATATTTAGCATCCTTTAAATGCTCTTCTAGTTCCCTGAGCTCTTGGATCTTTCTTTTGGCCTTTCCTAATCTCTATTACAATTGTTATAACTTGTTCCTATCTTAATAGTGTTACAGTACAAGAAAATGAGCCTTTATGGCTATATTTATATGACAATATGACAAGTGGCCTTAATGGCCTTATTTTTCATTTTTAGACTTGTCTTGCCTGGTTGCAAGATCTTATCTAATCTCTTATCTATTGATCTTATCTTATCTCCTCTGTTTATCTTATCAAGGATCACTGGATGGTCACATGATCAGGGACAAGCCCTGAACCCTATTTATGCAAGTCACACCAGTCATAAAATGGCTGTTCCTCAAAGATCTAGGCTTGCCTGACCAAGTTCTCATGGCATGGCTATGCCTGCCTCATGTTCTATCTATTCTCTGAAGTCACAACATGAGCTGGAATCTTGTTCCCTAACTCAGGGTCCTTATCTATGACTCACAAGGAGTCATCCTATCTATACCTCATGGTTATAGCATGCTGTCACACCATGCAGGTCCCTCATGGTATTTATTCCAAAAGCATAGGACTTCCTTCCATTGCAAGGCTGTATATGAAGACATGCAGCAGTGGCATGGATCAAGGGTCCTATTTGATATTTATCTTTAGATTTTATTTATCTTGAGATCTGCCATACTAGAATGTGGTTTCCTCATGACCATAGCCTTGAAGGCTATGTCTTATCTATGCTTCCTATTTGTCATGACAACATGCTTTGACAGCATGGTACACTTCTTATGACATTTAATGACTTATATCTATTTCTTTAGATTATTAAAGTATTCTTATTGAATAATAACAAACTTTTATTTAGTTATTGTATAGTATATCTTAGATCCCATGTACATATGTGTACATAGTCTTTTCATATATAAACCCCCAGGGTGACAGGACTAGATCCCCAGTCTTGAAGTCCTGGATTTTCTCTTCAAAGTCTAGGGATTTCCTTCTCTACTAAAGAAGTCCTCTTAAGTCCTTGAGCTGGCCAGGTAATCAACCCTAGGCAGCAAGGCCTGGTGCACAAGACTCCACCAGCAAGCATCTACAATAAGCCCTTGATGCTGAAGCCCAAGGCAACACTCTTAAAGATATTAGAAGATGTTTTGGCCTATACATTTGGGCCTTAGCATCTGGAGTGTTTCAAATAGACCCATTATACTTTTTTCTAGATTAGCCATTATCTATTTTTTCTATCAGAGATCTTTTCATCCCTATATGGTCTTTGAAACACTCTAACTTTAAGGGCCTATGAAAGGTCCTATAAGATAAAGTATATAGTTGGTGGTCACAATGACTTAGTGACCCTTGGGAGGAGGAATGCTTAGAGGAAATCTCTAAAACTTTAGAACTGGGGAGCCAGTTCTGTCACCCTGGGGATTTATATACTGTCCATACTGTATGTACATGTTTGGTCATAGATAAGAACTATCCAATAGCACAACTAACTATCCATGTGAAAAGATAAAGAAACATGAGGTGTGGTTCTATCATATGGAGGAGAATCATAAGCATGAGGCATACTAGAAGCATAAAAATGGAAGAGAAGAAAGGAAGCATGCCATGAGGTGATCTAACCCCATATGGATATATACAGGAAGTGTTCATGTGAAAAGCATAAGAGGGGATTCTCCTGGGAATAACCCTGATTAAGTAAGCAATTAGATAAGCAAATAGTAAAAGATCTCTAAGTTTATGAAATGTCTATATAGAAAGTCAGGAAAAATAGTAGAAAATATGGGAAAAATAGGGTCATAATAGTCTTGGCATTCTCTAGGCCTCTTTTAGGCTCTCTTAAGCTATTTCTAGGTCATTCCTAGATGTCTCCATCAATTGCTCTTTATGAGCTTTTCAACCTCATTTTATTCTTGAATTAGAATTAGAATTTAATTGTTATAATTTGTCCCTATCTTGATAGCCCCACTACACTTTTTCCTAGATCAGCCATTATCTCTTGAATCTATCAGAGATCCCTCCACCCCAGTATGCTTCTAGCATCCTCCAGGCTTCTTCTGGGCTCTCCTAAGCCATTTCTGTTATAACTTGTCCCTACCTTGGTAGCCCCACTATATTTTTTCCTAGATCAGCCAACTCCTGCTCTTCATACCAGAGATCCCTCCACTCCTGTATGCTCCTGGCATCCTCCAGGCATCTCCTGGGCTTTTCTGAGCCATTCCCAGGTTGTCCCTGGATGTCCTCTATTAGTTGCTCTTTATGAGTCATCCAGCCTCCTTTTATCATTGGATCAGGATCACAATCTGATCACCCATCCATGGTTCACATTCAGCATCCTCTAAATGCTCTCCCAGTTCTCTGAGCTTCTGGATCTCTCACCTGGCCATCCCTGATCTCCCTGGATCATGTCCTCTTCACTGAGTCCACATGGTTTCTTCATTCAGTTGTCCATCTGGCCTCCTAGAAGCGCTCCCAGGTCTCTAGATCTCTCCTGGATTATACTTATAAAGATCTTCCTTGTATCCAGTTGCATCAGCCTCCTCTGATGCTTCTCCTTGACTGCTTCTCCCTGATCTGGCTCACAATTAGATCAGAGTCTCTTCCTAGTATCTTGTCTGACTTCAGGCCCAACTCCTGGAGTCCTTCCTGTCTATCTGTACCTACTGGGCTTCCTTCTGAGTCCACCCACAGTCACCTGGGCCACCTGGCCACATCCAGACTGCTTTCCCTTCAACAAAGGCTAAAGCTATTTAGATCACATCTGATCTCCATTAGATGTTCACCAGAACTTCTGGATCTCCTGCCAGCATCCAGACAAGTCCCTAGCACCACTGTGTGTCCTTGGGCATATCCTGATGCATCCTCTTCATTGAGATATCGCTTTCTCTGATCATCCTAGAACTTCCAGATCATCTTTTGATCCTAAATCCAATCAGAACTTTTTGGATCTTTAACAAAAGACTCAAAGCCAACTGTCCTTCATCACTCCAGGCATTCCCCTGGATGCTCCTCAGTCCTCTCTGGTCTTTCTTGCCACCTCAAGGCTTCCTGACCCATATCTGGCACCTTCCAGATATGTCTCCTTCTTGTATCTGTCACATATGGCTACCCACCATGTGTATCTTTGATCCGATCACTTCTAGACTGCGTCTAGGAGTTCTCCGAACCTGCTCCGACCCATCCGGACCTTTCCTGATGTGTCTCCGCTTCCCTGACATCCAGATCTCCTCCTGTCCCCAGATCTCCTCCTAGCCCCCTGGATCTCTCCTGGCACTCTCAGTGAGGTCCCCACTTGATCTCCAGCACTCTCTGAACATCCCAGACTCTCTCCTGTTGTTGCCTCATCAAAAGTCTCAGAACTCCACCAAGTATTCACTGATTGATCATCAGTTCTCCTCCTGACCTCCTGATTCTTATCCACATGATCAGGAACTCCTTGCTGCACATCTGGCTTATCTTCCAATGCTTTCCCTTGCCCCTGGACATCCCTTGATGGTGTTCCATGCGCTTCCTGTGCCCTTTCTCTCACAGGAATTCCAGTCTTGCCTCATGGCCTCCCAGATCTCCAACAGATCTTATCCTTGTCACATCTGATCCTTATCAGATGTTCCTCCGGATCTTGATGCATCTTTATGATGCCTTTCTAGTCACTTGACTCTGCTTGCTCCGACAGCAAGTCTCCTCTAGATTCATCACATCTCCTTGATGCTCCTCATCTCCTCCTATCTGTTTTCTTGATATCTTTGTCCCTTTCTTGATCCTTGTACCACAGACATTCTCCTTCGATTCCCAGTCTCCCTGTCATCCCCTTTATGGATGTATTTATAGCTGAGTTCCTTTTCTCAGCCTTTCTCCTTGATTATCACTTTTCCTCCTATCTGCCTTATGGCTGTATATCTAGATCTTCTCCTTATCTTGCTTCTCTGATCAAATCCATGATTCTCCTTTACCCTAGACCTTCCATTTGTTATCTCTGACCCCTCTCTGACTCACTTCTTTATCTGGACATATCCTTTCTTGGATCTCTCCCTAGTATATAAACCCTAGACACCCAACCATGTACCTTAGCTTGATTCTCCCTACTATTGCTCTAATGGATCCCCATCCAATTCCCCTTGATCCATTAACCAAGGCCTGACTTTCAGCCTCTGGTATCTTGCTCCCTGAGGATGTCTCCAACACCTCTTGTAATCTGGTCCTTCTGGCATAGCCATATGGCATGCATACTTGATGAGTTCTTCATTGAACTCCATTCTTTCGTCTTCAGATCCCATTCATGCATATATGCTGATGGGATATTCAGTCTTTACTTGAATTGCCCTCAAGGTCAAGTCTTTGTAGGGCTGCACTCCACCCTATCTAGGGTGAAGTGTAATACAGAGGATAGAGGGGGCAAAGTTGAACAAAGTTGGCAGAGGGTGATAAGGAGTAACTGAGATGGTTGATATTTGTACTAAGGGAAAATACAAGTGAGTGGTGAGATTTAAGTATAAAAGTCCATATGAAATATATAACATGTGAATTGGAGGCATAGTAGGTCTGAAGACAAATAAAGTGACATATATGAAATGTAAGCATAGAAATAGAAATCATAATGAAAAATGCATAGACATATATGAAATATACCATAAGAAAAATATCACATGAATATGAATGCTCTGGGTGATCTCTGAAGTGAGTTGAGGTCATTGCTTGCCAGAAATAAGAGGTATAAGGCTGTCATATTTCGGAGGTGAAGGTAGAAGCTTAGAGGAGGGTAAATAAGACTGGAGATGAATATGGAGATATGATATGTATGCACTAATTATCAGCAAGACAATTGGGCAGAGCTTCTACCACTCACCAAGTTTACCTACAATAATGCACCTAGTGCTACTATAGATATATCACTCTTTTTCACCAACAAGAGCTATCATCCAAATATTTCTATTCTTTCTGATTTGCAACTAACATCTTCAGCTGCAGCAAGCTATATCACAGACTTAGGCAAGTTCTATAAGTATCTTTGCTCTGAGATGCTTGCCATGCAAAAGTGTTACTAGGGATTAGCAGATGCTAAATATAGTCTTGCCCCTGACTTCAAAATCAATGATGAAGTGTGTTACACTTGTACCGGATAGGTCCAAGTGTAGCCTTGGATGAACCAAATCGCCATGTAAATGTATATAGGCCAATGAAGACCTCGAAAGCGGTAGCACGAGGAAGCATCTACTCAAGAGTAGGACAAAGACTTGGTGCTTGATAATCCGACTGGAAGAGAACAATCGGAAGCAAGCGAACTTGGTATTAACCAAGAAGAACTAAACTGGTGTACAATCGGCTATGCTATAGTTTGATATAGGTATTGTAACATAGCACAGACCATCCTAGGAAAAGGAAATCATAAGGAGAACCGGGCTATCGTATGACTGATATACCGGCCCATAAGTCAGAATACTAGCATGAGGGAAGATCTGTGTTGGCAGACACAATGCCGAAGTAGTCTGTTAAGGGCATCGTGGAAGAAAATGATAAGTCCATATATCGAAAGAAAGTGTTATGATTCACCTTTAGTTTTTATTTCTTTTCTTTTGCTAGGTCTCAATTCGGACTTATATTTCTTCCACAATAGTCACTTGCCTACTCTCATGACTATTGTACCAGTGTTCCAGTTCCTTCACAATTACTCATTCCTATTGACTCCTTACTCCGTGCTGACTGATATATCAGTCAGCCTTTACTCATACATGTTTATTCCTCACTTCCTCTTTTGTACTCTAAAAGCCTGCCCTTGATTCCTTCTTCACGTATATAAACCCTCAATGGGTTCCATGTACT
>JBBPKM010000156.1:0-20024 GCA_038089255.1 Austroboletus rostrupii
GGACATCTGTTAGAGCTGGGCTGGCGGTGGGATGGTGGAGTGGGGCCCCCGACGCTTCTGGAGGCATTTATACGCAGGTTTGGCCGGTGCGAGACTGGTCGCCCGAAGTCTGTCCGGGGGAGAATGATTCATCGTCAACGTTGGAGTCCAAGGTGGTGCTGCACTCGGGCATGTGAGTATGACCGGATGACATATGAGAATTATGTAATTTCTTGTCATATCTGTTTGAACACGAAGCCGCGGTGCCATGGTCCAGCGAACACCCACGTAGATGTCACTGCGGGCAATTGACTCAAACTCCCATGTTCAGCAGATTGGTCATGCGCCTAGTCGCGGGCCGAGAAGCTCCGCAGGACAGCAAGGGTCGATGGTGGTACTTACACTAGAACACAGGCTGAGATCGGCAAGATCAGCGGTTCGCGTTCGTGCACATCAGGCTGTAGGGTGTCGTTTACCGACCCCGAAGTCACCAAGAAAATGGACCAGATCAGCGAGGCACACGGGAAGGTTATATTTCTTTTTGTGGGTATCAAATGAACTTTCGCATAGCAGGCTGTATGTTGAGACCACCTAGGCCTAGGCCTGAGATGAAACCCAAAGCTTGTGAGAATATACCTTCAGTGAGCTTGATGATCACCAGTAGCGATGTTCGGGGACAGGAAAGGTGCGAGAACCGCTGAACATTGGAGATATCAAGACTGGGGTACAAACCTGTATACCTAGCCTATATATACGCGCTCGTAACACTAAGACAACAACATTGTAAATGCGAAGTAAGGTCCAGAACTCCTATATCGCCCGAGACAAGGTGAAAGGGATGAAACGTGAAGAGTAAGTAGGTGCGAGCGCAACACTGTACCATTCTCTGAGAAGTTGGTTCACGACGTGTGCAAAAACGGCCGTATGTACGTATGCAATACAACACACTATCAATCCAACGCTAGGCAACCATCGATGGTGCCTGCGGAAAATCTACCATACCTGGCGCGCTCATTCGCTAGCTTTTTCTTGCCCGGGGCCTTCCTCGAGACTGATCGGATTAGAATCATCAAGCACTCCTACAGCCTCGGCAGTGCGTACTTCGTCGACGGCCGCCTTTACCTCCTCACCCATTTCAGGATCGCTCGTCTTGTCCCCGCCATCGCGAATGACCGTACTATTCAACGAATAAGCACGGATGAAAAGAACAAGTATAAAACTAGCCACAGAGAAGGGCGTAATCACGAGCCAAATCGTACTGATGGACCGCGCATATGCATGCATGATTTGATTCCTCAAGGTAACATCCTATGACAAAATCCAAGGTCAGACGAGATACACATGAAAGAAAGGAACATACGGGGATTGATGCTATTTGTCTGATGCTGTCGTTGATGGAGGCAGCAGAAGTGTTCATGGTGATACCCGGGATGGATCTGAGCCTTTGTTTGAGGGTGCTTGAAATGATTGCCTCTCCGATCGTGATACCAATCGTGCCAGCTAGTATACTAGAGACTAATTAAGCCATGATTTCCTAGATTCATGTATCGTCACGCACCGATCGAAAACAAATGCTCCGGTACTTGTCGCCATATCACTTATAGGCATAGCAGCTTGAAGTACAATTAGTGGTGTCTATCCATGATAATTCAGTAGCGCCAATGGATCGGAAGACATACTACTGACCTGAAACAGGCAACCGATTCCAAGAGCTGTGATCAGAGGATATATTTCCTGCTCAGCGCTGCGACAACATGTTGGACAGCAGTTTATATGGAAAAAGATTGCACTTACACACTAGATGTATTGTCTAGCGTGATCATCAAGCCCCATCCAACCGTCATGACAGCCCATCCACCCCACATGACTGGACGATATGACCCAGTACGTGCCACAACCATACCTGTAACCGCAGACTGCAGGGAAGCAGAAAGAGAATAGGGAAGCATCCTGTAGCGATAAAAGTAAGTAAATGATAAATGATGTAACGTCCGGGCGATAATGATCGACTAACTTCACCCCAGATATGGTGGGAGATGCGCCAAGGACTATACTACTGTCAGCTGTTGACAAGACAAATGAATTCAACTATACCTTGGTAAAACATGGGCAAATAGCTGGTAAATGTTCAATATACAGCTAAATCTACAACGCAAAACATACTAAGCTCCTAGTTGTCATAAAGTAGAAATTAGAGAGTATGTACCCTATACAATTAATCAACATACCAGCATAGAAAAAAATGCCATGAAAAAACACAGTGATTAGAACTATCCCAGTTGTACGTGTCTGTTAAAAATTCAGAAGGTGGAAGAGTGAGAAAACAAACTAAAAACCTTGAATAATCGTGGCGGGAGAATTGCAGATCGTTTGGTATATATTTCATTTATCGCAAAAACTACAAGCAAAACACCTCCAACAACGAGGAGAGAAATAGTCTCTGCACTCTTCCCTAATCAGGTGTCAGTATTACAACACGTCCGATTGATTATCCATACAGGTGGTTTCGCTGGAGTTGAATCCTATCAGAAGGCACACCGCGCCCGAGACAACAGTTGCAAGCCCAATAAAGTCAAATTCCTTGACGTGCATGTGGAATGATCTTCCTTGGTGCGGATTAAGGTTTAAAAAAATAAACAGAATAGCACCTGAAACACCCCCAGTTGGTCTGTTATGGATATTTAACAACAGGATTCATCAGTTCTAAGGAAACACTTACAGGTTGATCCAGAAGCACCTTTAAAAGAAGGTTAGTATTGGTTCCATCGTCAGTAAGATAACATACCACCTCCACGTAACGTGTTCTGTGAGAACCTGAAAAACGACGTGTTAACCTGAGAAACATGATTTGGCAGGAGACAAATTACCCCACCGACGAGTGGCCCAACCACACTAAGGAGATTAGCGGGAGAGTTGGAAACGGAAAACAACTTCCCACCTGGCAATACCCCATGTAGCACCGATAGCTCCCACGTATTTTCCTCGGCTATGGAATTCAGAAGCTTAAAAAGAACAAACCTAAAGGCTTACTCCTTGAGGGGCACGATGTCTGCGATGATGATTTGGATCAACTGAATAATCCCTCCGCCACCTATTCCTTGGACAGCACGGCAAACAATAAGCCATGTCATGCTTTGCGCAGCACCACACAAGGCCGATCCAATCTGAAAAAGGATAATATTGAATTACATTCAGGAATACGCAACGAGTAATCCGAACCAAAAAGATGACAATGGATGTGTATAGTATCGACTTTCGACCTGGGCATACCATAAGCTAAATAAACGGAAGGGATGGTTGATATACTGACCCAAAATATCAGAGAACTTTCCGTACAGTGGTGATAAGGCTGCTGAAACCAGCATATACACGCTGTAGCAGGAATTAAGACATGCTTGTTGCGAGCCAGTGCGACTACCTTCCAACCCAACTGTAATTCTTGCCTCCACCTAGATCAGAAACGATAGTAGGCAATGCCGTGGCGACGATGGTCTGTAGCCCATGTGAGTCCAGGTGGGTGTGACAACGGAGAAGGCACACCTGATCGAGTGCAGAGAGAAAGGTCGAACACATGAGTCCAAAAAATACGATTCCAAGCCGATTTTTCGGTACAACGTGCTGTTCCTTGGCAGTCCAAGAGCCACCTGGTGGAGTTTTTGAGGCCGGTGCCGGATCCTTTGATATGGCGGTGGAGGAGGACATAGTCGTTGGTGAGAGAGAGAAAGAGAACCAATGGAGCCTCGCAGGTGATGCATACACATCGTGGGTCAAACACGTTCCCAAGAGAAGCTATTCCTGAATGACAAAACACTGCGGTATGTTAGTACTGTGCTTTTCGGCTTGGTGGGCAAATTGCAATCGGCAGTCGGATTCCTGAAGACGAATGCTCGAATGACAGTGAATCGATGGGAATTCAGAAGCGTGCTAAATGGTGTACTAAACTTGTCTGCTCGCAGATTGCAGAAGTAGTAGCTGTAGTAGACACGGCAAATCTCCGATTTGCTGGCCACTGGCTGATCGAGTGGACAATGGTCCAAAGCAACCTAATTCAGCCATCGGGAGTCCGTCCTGACGTGACTGGTGAGTACTTGAGTACTTGAGTAGTCACGTACCATTAATGTTCTTGACTCGTGTCGTTTGCACTGTCCCAATGAAGTGATACGAACCTTTATCGGAATTTTGCACTCACACTAAATTCGGGCGCGTTCGCAGCTACATCACTAAATTATACAACCAATCGCGGTGTGCGGTGTGTACGTGGGTGTTCGCTGGACCATGGCACCGCGGCTTCGTGTTCAAACAGATATGACAAGAAATTACATAATTCTCATATGTCATCCGGTCATACTCACGTGCCCGAGTGCAGCACCACCTTGGACTCCAACGTTGACGATGAATCATTCTCCCCCGGACAGACTTCGGGCGATCAGTCTCGCACCGGCCAAACCTGCGTATAAATGCCTCCAGAAGCGTCGGGGGCCCCACTCCACCATCCCACCGCCAGCCCAGCTCTAACAGATGTCCTCCGCACAGCAGACAGCCGCGCTCTTTAAGCCCATCCAGGTCGGCCGGATCACTCTTCAACACCGTGTCGTGCTTTCCCCCTTGACGCGTCTCCGAGCACATGCTTCCCATGTCCCCGGACCCCAACAGGCTTCCTACTATTCCCAGCGTGGTTCTACCCCAGGCACCCTGCTCATCACCGAAGGAACGTTTATTTCCCATGACGCGGGCGGATACAATCATGTCCCAGGTATCTACACCGACTCCCAGATAGAAGGCTGGAGAAAGGTGACCGACGCCGTGCATGCCCATGGGTCATATATTTTCCTCCAGCTGTGGGCACTCGGTCGGACTGCAGACATCAACGTGCTCGAGTCACAGAATCCTCCATCGCCACATGTGTCTGCATCTGCTGTTCCCTTGACCGGCACGTCAAAAATCCCGCGTCCGTTGACTGGGGCGGAGATCAGGGAGTATATCACTGCATATGCCGAAGCGGCGAGGAATGCTGTTCATGGTGCTGGTTTCGACGGGGTGGAGATCCACAGTGCAAACGGTTACCTCCTGGATCAATTCCTTCAAACGGTGTCGAATAAACGCACAGATGGATGGGGCGGAGACGAAGAAGGGCGTACAAGATTTGCTCGGGAAATCGTTGACGCTGTTGTGGGGGTGGTCGGGGAAGACCGAGTTGGTATTCGTATCAGTCCCTGGAGTACTTTCCAAGGTGAATCGCTTTCACGGTGTGCATGTTTTGTGTGTTGAGCACATGTTGTTGTACAGACATGGGGATGGCAGATCCGCGTCCAACATTTGCGTATCTTGTTACAGCATTGCGTGACAAGTATGCTCGGCTGGCGTATCTGCATGTGATCGAGCCACGCGTGGCAGGGATCGCAGACAGAGCGACGAACGGAGAGGAGAGCAACGAGTTTTTGCGGGAGATCTGGCAAGGTGGGGAAGGTGGTGAGGAGAGGATATTCATATCTGCCGGTGGGTATACCCGGGACTCGGCATTGCGAACAGCAGAAGACAAGGGTGGGCTGATTGGATTTGGGCGGTTGTATATACCCAACGTGAGCACGTTTTGGATTGGTTTTTGGTGCTGATTTGACAATTTTGATGAGCAGCCTGATCTTCCGGTTAGATTGCTGAGGGACCTGCCGTTGACTCGGCCAGACCGGTCGACGTACTATCTGACAGGCGACCTGACGCGGCGGGGATACAATGATTGGAGGTTTTCGGATGGTAGTGTGAAGGATATAGACGGAGGATTGTGAGAGTCGGGTGAGCAGCAACGGTTTAGAGTTGTTCAGATTGATATAGAGTACAACGTGTCATGATCCTAATTGCAGTTATCTGTTTATGTTTATTCGGCATTGGGACCGACTCGTCGGCCGCATAATGCATGTGTCAGTTCGTTGTCTTAGGTTGTGCTGCAACGTCGTCGACATGGCGTGGAACGCGATGTTGCTTTGCTATCTATCATTTAACGTCTTTGTTGTGTGCCCACCGATATCACGCGGTAATCAGCCAAAACTGTTTGGATGACGACCAAGATTGGACAAGAGAGGCCTATCTCTCCAGAGCATGTATACGAGATGAACTGATCAAACGATTTTAAAGATAGCTGACCGACATCAATTTGAGGACATCGTGTATCAGCTCATGTTTATACCCTCGTCGAAGCTTCTCTGGTCACCGTCAACTCTTTGCATCCCCACAGCCTCGGCAGTCCTCAAACCTGTGCGGGTCCCCCCCCCTCCCCGGGGTGCTATCTGACGCGGAAAATACCCTACTACGGGAAAGCCGTTTCCACTGCACTTGGGCCTTCGTCATCCGTACGTCCGCTGACTACGGCAGCTACCGGGAGTTCGTCGGCGACATGTACACCTATGCGAGGCAAGGATATTTCGAGGTCTCGCTCGACAGAGAGTACCGATAGAACACATCATGGGCTACATCTTCCCGCACAGGCTTGACCATGGTTTGAATAACGCACACGTGCGAGTGGCACTTCAACGGTTGACGTGGAACTGCCAGAATTGGGTGTATGAGACATTGGTGGGGTTGGATCAACACACGGACGTTTGCCCTGTTACAGGCACAGATGTTTCGTCTCTTGGAGGCTCGAGAAATAGGGATATTGAGAAGGAGAAGAGGATATGTTCAGGCGTATGATGCTCCAAGCGACACACCAAAATGTAGCAAGCGACGACGTCACGTTTATGACTGTATATTGGATTGTTGAAGGACTATTTAACAAGCTCGGTAAGCAAAGTAGCAGTTGGCGGACGTGCCAGATCGTATAGCATTCGTGACGAATGCGGACCTGAAAACACTCAAGGCATGGAATAACTTATCGCGCCCTGGTTGAGTTCACATGTGGGTTGCGAAAAGGTATCTATCTAGATCAAGTACTTAGCAGGCCTATCTATATATATGTCCTAGTGATCTAAAACAATTCGGTACCTCAGTGGTCCGGGTGGGAGTTCCGGCGGTACAGTCCTTACACGTGTGCGCTCAAGCGCACCTGAGGTCGAAGTTGGTACAGCCAGGTCGCGTTCTGAAAATTTGGAGCTGCTCAACCTTTCAGTGTTCATCTAAATCATTGTGCACGGCCTCTCATTCTGGCATCTTTGGTACAACGAGCCGCCCTAATGCCACGAGCTCCTTGAGATGGGTTATAGTGGCTTTTATACCAAGTCGGATACAAATTTTAATTTTGTGCGTGACATACTCCGGGTCGATGAGAGTCGGTAACTGACGTGAACGGTGTTTACTGGGCCCGGCTCTGTACATTGTCACCCGTTGCTACAAAGGGTCTCTTCTTGGAGACCGAGAGAGCGAGAACATTTTCTAAAGTTAAATTTAGTAACCGAGACACAGCAGGTTGTCGGTCACGCGTCACGTGATCTGTGGAACTTGGTACTTAAGTAGCAAGCTAGCAGCAATTGTTAAATGTCTTTGGCTACTATCATGTGGATTAGCGCCGATACTACTCAATGGCAATGAGACAAATTTTCCCGATATTTTTTTCTCAAGATACTGACCCACTCAGCGAGATACCAACTATGCCGCACAACACGGTAGAACAAGGCGATGTCCACCGAAAGTTGTTCCGACATCTGCCGACCCTTATTGCGGATAGCCTATGACGTGCGTAATTATGTTACTTACGAGTGTGTGCACTGGTGCAAGTGGTTCACAGCGTATCAGAGAATTACGTGCCAAGAATGACAGTGACGGATCAGTCCGTACTTATTTATTAAGACTTTCACTGGCGTTCCAGGTTGCTCCACTTTCCTACTAGAGCGGGCTGTACTTCTCTTCTGCTCCCAGTGCGCCTTCGTCACCCACCACCGCACGCATTGTCCTACTAACTTAGATGAACCCAACAGGCGAAGACTTCAAGCGTGGTCTGAATGATTCGTTTCTCCCTTATCTCATCGCTCTACTGTCTACTTACGAGCGATGTCCCATGTCAACCCCCCCGCCCCGATACGACGGACCCAGCGACTGGCAGACAGATTCCATTCTGCGTTCCCTCTCCACCGTCGCCTGTAGAATGTACACTGCAGAGCATGCCCTCGCCTTCGTCGCGGTTTCTGAGTCCTGGAAAGAGAATGGACCAGAGACCGAGAAAAGACGAAGTGTAACTGATGCTCTCATACCACTCCCTCTCTCTTCTCAGAAATACCATGACACTGCGCCCTCGCATCACCTTAGCGCGATGGCTGCCACACATACGAGCAACCCGTACAGTAGGCCCAACAGGGACATTGGTGTCGCCGATGGCTCGGCCGATGTTGATGTGTTGACACAGGAACCAACTGCGGGCCCCGCTGATTCTGTTAGACAGACTACCCCTCGTATTCAGGATATGACCTTATCAGTCGACAATATTCTCGACTGTTTTCGCTCTGAAGTACAAAGAACGCCACCCAATTCGTCTGCCTCTGCGCCCTCGGCTTCTGGTCTCGAGTACATATCCTGCCCAATCTGTGGCAAGATAATCGCCGATACGATTACAACGAGTCATATCAATGCGAGTTTCAATGAGCCTCGGTCGGGCTCGCCACTCATTCCTCCTGGTCTTCTCGCCTCTGCTGCATTTGAGAACGGCATGTGTGCCGTCGAGGAACTGCGTTTGCTCAAGGCTCAAGTCCAGGACGTGGCGCGTGTGTGCAATGCTGTCGCACGTGGCGACTTGTCGCAAAAGATAACTGTCCCAGTCCAGGGTGTTGTCATGGTCCAACTCAAGAACGTCATCAACACAATGGTATTTCTCGCATGCAACGATATAGATGCTCCACGCTAACTCGTGTGTCATGAGGTGGACAAATTGGGTCAATTTGCCAAGGAGGTCACGCGTGTTAGCCAGGAGGTCGGTACTGAAGGGTGGGTCTAGTCAACAATTCGTTTCCATCCAATTTGCGAAATGCTCCCTTTTATATATATAGAAAATTAGGTGGTCAAGCCCTCGTTCTGGACGTCGAAGGCACATGGCGTGAACTGACGGGAGTCGTCAATAAGTTGGCTGCCAACTTGACGAACCAGGTCAGAAGCATTGCTAGAGTGACGAAAGCCGTTGCTTTGGGCGATTTATCAAAGCAAGTTGATGTCGATGCTCATGGAGAAATCCTGGACCTGAAGAACACTGTCAATGGAATGGTTATTCGTCTCCGGGCACTGGCCGCTGAAGTCACTCGTGTCACGCTCGAAGTTGGTTCGCAGGGAAAGTTGGGTGGCCAGGCGCATGTTCCTGACGTTGAAGGTGTTTGGTTTGAGCTGGTACGGAATGTAAGTTGGCAAACTGCTCTGAAAATGCATTGATATTGATGGCTCGTAGGTAAATCGGATGTGCTCGAGTTTGACGGACCAAGTCAGGTCCATTGCCAAGGTCACGACTGCTGTCGCCAAAGGTGACCTGACACAAAAGATCGAGATTCAAGTCGAAGGTGAAATGCCGACATTGAAGGGCACTGTCAATTCGATGGTAGACCAACTGAGCGCGTTCGCGTCGGAGGTCACCCGAGTTGCGCTGGAAGTCGGAACTCAGGGCATCTTGGGTGGTCAGGCTCGCGTTGAGGGCGTACAAGGAACCTGGGCGGACCTAACGCGCAATGTGAATGTGAGATTTTTCTTAAGTTGTAAACAGTTGACTTGCCTCGTAACGTTCTCTTTCTCAAGAAAATGGCCAACAACTTGACGGATCAAGTGCGATCTATATCAGAGGTAACTAAAGCTGTGGCATTGGGTGACTTGAGCAAGATTGTCAATGTCGATGTCCAAGGAGAGATGCTCGATTTGAAGATGACGGTCAACTCGATGGTTGCCCAACTGTCAACACTCGCGAACGAGGTTACGCGTGTTTCCCTCGAAGTAGGAACGGAAGGTATATTGGGAGGCCAGGCATATGTGCCGGATGTCCAGGGAACATGGAAGGTGCGCTCACCCTAATCTGACTATCCAACCGGAGGGGTTTTACAGCGGTGGGTAGGTTTTGACAGATAACGTCAACTTAATGGCCATGAATTTGACCAACCAAGTACGTTCCATTGCGGAAGTCACCAAGGCTGTCGCAGCTGGTATCTTGACGAGGAAGATCGAGGTTGATGTGCGAGGCGAGATCAAGGAGTTGAAGGAGACAGTCAATGGTATGACTGAGAGTTTGAGCCTATTTGCCGATGAAGTTACTCGTGTTGCAAGGGAAGTTGGAACGGAGGGTCGATTGGGAGGACAGGCCCGTGTGACCAATGTGGGCGGTACCTGGAAGGTGCGTACTCAAAGTTCATAATAAGTATAAAGAAGCGCTTTCTGAAACGAGATGGCGATGGCGACAGGATCTCACGGATAACGTTAACGTCATGGCTGCCAACGTGAGTGGAGTAATTTGTTTCCCACTCCACATTTGATCACGAAGTACAGTTGACACTGCAAGTCCGAACCATCGCCGTCGCAACTGTAAGTAGCCAACAGCATTCGTAATATAACGACTTACTAAGCTGCTTTATCTGGTAGACCGCTGTTGCTCGTGGAGACTTGACCCAACAAATTACGGGTGTCTCAGTCTCTGGGGAAATGTTGAGTTTGGTCAATACCATCAACGACATGATAGCCCAACTGGCCATCTTTGCTAAGGAAGTTAAGAAGGTCGCCTTCGAGGTCGGCACAGAGGGCAAACTAGGTGTACAAGCCGAAGTAGGCAATGTACAGGGTATTTGGCAAGAAATTACGTGCGTTATAGTCTCTTTCATTGTCGGCTCCATTATTCTGATTTATCCTCCTTGTTCGTGGTGTAGAATGTCTGTGAATACCATGGCTGGAAACTTGACCACACAAGTGCGCGGGTTTGCCCAGATTTCTGCGGCAGCCATGGATGGCGATTTCACTCGGTTCATCACGGTAGAGGCGAGCGGAGAGATGGATTCGTTGAAAACGCAAATCAATCAGATGGTTCTCAACTTACGTGACTCCATCCAGAAGAACACAGCTGCGAGAGAAGCTGCCGAGTTGGCAAATAGGTCAAAGTCTGAGTTCTTAGCAAATATGTCTCACGAGATCAGGTGCGCCGATCGTTCGCTTATTGTCTACCAACAACTTACTTGTAATGAACAAAGAACGCCGATGAATGGTATCATTGGCATGACAGAGCTGACTCTGGACTCAGATCTGAACAGATCTCAGAGGGAGAGCTTATTGTTGGTCCACTCGTTGGCCCGCTCGCTGCTATTAATCATTGATGATATTTTGGACATATCCAAAAGTGGGTTACTAGTGTTTCGCGATCAGTTTCAAATTCATGCATTTTGTAGTCGAGGCAGGTCGCATGACGATGGAAGCTGTCTCATATTCTCTACGTCAGACTGTATTTGGTATCCTGAAGACATTGGTTGTCCGCGCATCGCAAAACAATTTGGACCTCACTTATGACCTAGACCCTGACATACCGGATCAATTGATCGGCGACTCTCTCCGGCTACGCCAAATAATCACGAACCTCGTTGGCAATGCCATCAAATTCACACCTTCGAAGGTAATGCGCAAAGGGCACGTTGCCCTCAGCACACGACTCCTGGCACTGGATGACCAGAGTGTTACCCTGGAGTTCTGCGTCGCAGACTCAGGAATTGGTATCGCAAAAGACAAGCTCAATCTCATTTTCGATACCTTTTATCAGGCCGATGGATCTACAACACGCGTATGTGTTCCCCACATACAATTCCAAGAACTTAATAACCGTCTAAAACTTAAACAGGAATATGGTGGAACAGGTTTAGGCCTCTCAATTTCGAAACGCCTCGTCAATCTTATGCAAGGCAACATGTGGGTCGAGAGTGAGGTTGCGAAAGGCAGCAGGTTCTTTTTTACGATCACGTCCCAAATTAGTCAAAGCCCGATAGAGAATACATTGCAAAAGATCCAACCATTCCAGAGGCGTACAATCATATTTATCGATACGCTCATGGATAGCACTGGCATCGTCCAACAAATTCAAGAACTCGGTCTCAAGGCATACGTCAGCCACAGCATCGCGGAGATTTCGGACAAGGAATGTTGCCCACACATCGATACCATTGTCATCGATTCTCTCACTACGGTATCCTGTGCTCATTTATCACCTAGTCTATGCGAACTTTGACCTCGTATCATGCAGACGAAAAGCATAAAAGAATATGAACACCTGCGATATATCCCAATCGTTTTATTGGCACCCTCATTGCCAAGACTCAACCGTGAGCACATCGCCACAGGAACCATTTTCTGCCTTCTCAAAAAAAACGTTGCCTTCTAGTCAAGTGGTGCTTGGACAATAGCATTAGCTCTCAATTGACGACGCCCGTGACTGCACAAGATCTTGCATTTGCTCTGATTTCAGCCTTGGAATCGAACACCGTATCCCCAGTTGCTGCCTTTAACGACGTCGTCTTTGACATTCTCCTCGCTGAAGATAATGCAGTGAACCAGAAGCTGGCTGTGAGGATCCTGGAAAAATATGGTCACGCGGTGGAGATTGCTGAGAATGGTAGCTTGGCCGTGGATGCGTTCAAGAACAGAGTGCAGCAGAACAAGCCATTCGATATTGTTCTCGTGAGTCTGGCTTACGTTATTAATATGAGACTTGACGCCCTGTGCTATGTGTTAGATGGATGTGTCGATGCCGTTCATGGGCGGCATGGAGGCTACGGAGTTGATTCGAGCCTACGAAATGCGTAAAGGTCTCTTGCGTACGCCGATCGTCGCACTCACTGCACACGCCAGTGCGTACGCATTACATACTCATCGATCCTGATACTAATGGCCTTTCAGTGATTGGTGACCGGGAGCGATGTTTACAAGTGGGCATGGACGACCATATCACGAGTGTGTACCTTTTCTTTTATTCTTCACTGAGACGCTGTCGACCGTTTATCCGTTTGCGCATCATGTAGAACCACTGCGACGTACCGACCTCTTGAATTCGATCGATAAATTTGCTGGAGAGCGCATTCAACTCATGAAGCAATATACTAAAGAAACCACCCGTGCTCTTGCGCTGATAATGGACAGGGTCATTCCTAGAAATAATATTTCGTAAGCCCATTGTCCTGCCATCGTCTTGCATGTTTCCCGTTCTCTCCTCCGGACATCATCCCTTTGCGTAGTACTACTAACGTTTGAGAAACGACGCAATGTCTTTTTCTTTCTTTCTTCAAAATGTATTTTATTTTCGAAGTGATCTTGCTCACCCGAACCTGTCTTGCTCCCATGTTGTTGTATACGCGTGTTGCATTGATCGAATGTGCTGATTAGGTAGTTCCTTTGTATTAACATGGATTTCCGTCACCCAACGATGAGGATTGCCATTATTACTGATGCGTCAGTCCCTTGTGGCCAAGGAAGATGGACACCCTTTGCACGATCGCTGGCACGTCATTCGTCTTCTCTTTTCTTCAGACTCACGTGTTCACGCAACGCACGCGTCACGTCGAGCGAAACAAAGCTCACCAAATGCTACTGTGGGAGATCCGCTGGAAGGCGAAAAGTCTATCAATGTAGAGATCGGCTCCCGCACTGTTTTGCATGATCGTAAATAGCTCTGGATCGCATATATTCTGAAAGCAACACACAGCCAAGTGCATTTACATACTAGCAATCCTCGTATTCACCAAGCATCAGGCAGCCCAGCCCACGTAGTGCTTAGCCATACAATACCATTCCCCCTTCTCCCCCGGACAAAGCATGGTGCACGCATCCGAACCACTTTCTCCTTGCGCACTGGTGTGCCACCTGTCAGGGCTATTCCGCTTGCACATCAACCTCTTCACCCTTTTCAGCGTCGTTTGTCTTCTCCGCGCCCTCGCGAATCACTGTCTGCTGCAGCGAATAGGCACGGATAAAGACGATGACAGCAAGACCAAGCGCTGACAGTGGCGTGTTCACAAGCCAAATCGTGCTAATAGAACGCGCATAGGCATGCATGACCTTGGTCCGCAAAGTGAGATCCTATGGGGAAATAAAATAAAATAAAAACCGAGGTCAGGAAAGAACGTTGTCCAAAAGGGGAAAAAAAAAAAAGACAGCATACGGGAATCGACGCTATCTTGGTAATATTTTCGTTGATAGACGCAGCGGAAGTGCTCATGGCGAGTCCGATAGCCCCGAGTCGTCTTTGGAGGGTACTCGAAATGATCGCCTCTCCGATTGTAATGCCAACCGTACCTCCCAGCAGACTAGAGGACGTGTGATCACAGAGCTTCATGGATATATTATATTTCATTACGTACCGCAGGAAGACAAATGCGCCTGTACTTGTTGCCATATCCTTCAGAGGCATGGCAGCTTGCAGCGCGATCAACGGAGTCTATAGATAGCAACTTGGTGAGATGTGCCGTTACTAAACATATCACATACCTGAAATAAGCAACCAGCCCCAAGGGCTGCAACCAGTGGATATATTTCCTGCGTGGCACTTACAGATCGGTCGAATGACACGATCACTGAAAGTGCACTGTACTCACACACTAGATGTATTATCGAGCATGATCATCAAGCCCCATCCAACCGTCATTACAACCCAACCACCCCACATGACTGGACGATATGACCCTGTTTTCGCCACAATAATGCCTGAGAGTATAGTGACTAATGCACCGCTGAGGGAATATGGAAGCATCCTGTCGTGACAAGAGTAAAAAATGGGCGCGCAATGATAACACTATCAACTAACTTGATACCAGATAGATCGGGAGATGCGCCGAGAACTGGACCACTGTTAGCTGTCGAAAAAGAATCGAAGGATATATCGACACACCTTGATAGTACATGGGCAAATAACTAATCAACATTCAGTATATGGCCCAGTTTATATCAAGAGAAACCCACTATAACCCTGGTGAAGTGAACAATGTAACAACAATAGTGCACATTCACCAACGTACCCATGAAAAAAGCCACGGCATGCAAAAACACGGAAATCAGTATGAAACCAGTCGTACGTGTCTGTCGGGCAAGTCAGTACATGTGATATGGGGATACAAATGAATACATACTTTGAATAGTCGTGCCGGAATAATTGCGGATCGCGTGGTGTATATTTCATTGACTGCGAAAATCAAGAGCAAAACGCCTCCAACAGCGATGAGAGAAATAGTTTCCGCACTTTCCCCTAGATTATTATAGTCAGTCTTTGCAGCTAGTAGGTAATGTTTTTCGTACACGTGGTCTCGCTTGAGTTGAATCCTAGCAAAAGACAGACCACACCAGAGACAACTGTAACCAGTCCGATAAAGTCAAACTCTTTGACATGCTCATGGACTGATCTTCCTTGGTGTGGGTTCAAGTTTAAGAAGAAGAACAAAATAGCACCCGCTATGCCACCCATTGGTCTATTGCAGAGGTCAACGAGAGCCTGCCGCTTGACCGAAACACTGACAAGTTGATCCAGAAGCACCTTACGAGAGGTATCAGAAACATCCCCCACGCTACAAATCAGACGACATACCATCGCCACGAAGCATGCTCAGAGAGCGACTGAATGTGACGTTGAGATACGATAGTTGGATATGCCATGGCAAACTTACTCCACCAACAAGTGGCCCGACAACGCTGCGTGAACTAAGAACCGCCAAGGACTGTAAAGCACCATACATCACTTACGTTGCAATACCCCATGTGGCACCAATGGCGCCCGCATACTTCCCTCGGCTATGGTTTCTGAGTGGCTAAATAAGAAATAAGAACGAGGAACTTACTCTTCGAGTGATACAATGTCCGCTATAGTTATTTGGACCAACTGGATGATCCCACCGCCACCTATTCCTTGCACAGCACGAGAAACTATGAGCCATGTCATATTTTGGGCGGCGCCACACAACGCTGATCCAATCTGTACGCGAAGGCAGAGAGTTTATGAGTGGAAAATGATGCATCAAACAATACAGACCAAGAACACGACAATGCATGCATATAATACTGGCTTTCGACCTGAGAATGCAATGAGTAGAATGAACAGGAAAGACGTAAGAGACAGAAACACAGACTCAAGATGTCTGAAAGCTTTCCGTACAACGGAGCCAAAGTTGCTGAAGCGAGCAGGTACGAGCTGTAGTACAATAGGAAAGGGCGTTCTTTCAGTAGACGCCAATGGAATATAAAATACAATACTACACACCTTCCAACCCAGCCGTAATTGTTGCCTCCGCCCAGCTTAGCAACAATGGTGGGTAAAGCAGTAGAGACAATGGTCTGTACGGGACATGTGAAGACGGGTTTGGATGCAAAGACAGCAAAGCCACGAGTCGTACATACCTGATCAAGGGCGGCAAGAAAAACGGTACACATGAGGCCCAAAAACACGATTCCCATGCGATTTTTCGGCAAGACATGCTGCTCCTTATCTTTCCACGATGCGCCTGGTCGAGCTTTAGAAGGCGGGTCCTCTTGAAGGGCAGAAGAGGAAGACATTAACGGAGGGTGAGAGAAACGGACGATCACCAGGGTGCACTACTTATATAAGTGGATTTAGACCAGCCCATTTCCGACTAGCGTCCTGAAGATGCTGACGGAACTTTGGACGAACGACAGGGCCTGAATCAGCCAATTACATACACACATATGTCTAATGGCCCGGCGGGATGTGCTAGGCGACGATTCGACAGCCCGCTCAGGGGCCAGTAGTGACGTGACTGCTAGTCCACGCTTTGACACGCAAACTCCGAAAACCTGATAACTTGTCACGCTCGGTAGTCAACCATATGGTCCACGAGATCTCGAGACTTACCAGATAATAATTCTATAGCTTACTTGGTTTAGCCTACTCGCCATCTTTTTTTTTTTTTGAGCAAGTACCGGTTTTAAACACGCCCCAAATCCAATGTGGATTCCATGTTCCTGCCCTGAACTGACTCACAGTGTCGGAAATACTTGTTTCTGCTCATTTCCTCACCGTACCTGTGATGAACCAATGCTAGCGTTCGCATTTCGCTCCATAGACCGAATGTGTGTTCAATATCTTTACAAGTACATGCCTGCATGGTGGTGTTCGCAGCCTTGGATCGTCCAGGTCCAACTGGGATGAGCGCTGACGCGGACGGCCCATGGAGGCCTGCAGTCGGATCTGGTGAACAGTGTAAGGACTGGACCGTCCTTGTGCGCCGCCATCCGGAATGCTGAGATATCGAGTACTCCCATTCGGGACATCCTTTTGTTCTCTTGTCGGCTTCCTACAATCGCGAATTGCCGGTTTTTAGTATACAGGCACACTAAGTAGATAGCTTTTCGGCGCACAATGTGACGCCAACCGACTGTTGCGCTCACCTACTTATTCTTCACGCTTTCACCCTATCTCGGACATTATACAAGTTCTGGACCTTGCCTCGCATTTTCAATGCAAATAGCGATACAGCGAATTTCAAACACTCTCCATTATCTCCCTCACACTGCCATCAGAAAACGGCCAATCATTGTATCCGTATGTAGTCAGATTTCCCGGCAAGTAGAACGTCGATCGATCCGCAGGCGTCAAAGGCAGGTTTTTCAGCAACCGCACTGGCAAATCGGGCTAGCGATCACGAGTCAATGAATGGGCACGGTACACTCGAGAACGATGGAAGGAAAAACCAACGTTGGAGATATACAATCGCCCAAAGGCAACCAACCCTCCCTTGTCTTCCGCGGTGCGCAATGCCGATTCGCGGTCATGTCTACCAGCGGATATAAATACCCTCTCCTCTCCACCTTCACCGCCCTGCCATATCTCGCGCAAAAAATCGTTACTCTCACCCTTGTTTGTGTCCACATATTTGTGGCTGGCCACGCCAGGCTCAATCACGTGGAGATACGCTAGCTTGGGGTGAGCATGACGGAGCGCTGTCACGAGGTAGGCAAATGTCGATCGCGGGTCCGGCATTCTCATATCTGCATGCCATAAGACCACGAAACTATGCGGAACAGCAACCAACACACCAAGATGAGTATTCCAAGGACTGATACGAAGGCCGACGCGATCTTCGCCCACAGCCTCTGTGACAGCGTCTATGACTTCTCTGGTGAATCTAGTGCGTCCTTCTTCGTCTCCTCCCCATCTATCTGTGCGCTTGTTAGACACTGTTTGAAGGAACTGATCCGGGAGATAGCCGTTTGCGCTATGCATCTCCACACCGTCAAAACCAGCACCATGCACCGCATTTCTCGCCGCGTTCGCATACGTGGCAATGTACTCTTTGATCTCTTTTTCTGTCAGTGGACGTGGTGGCCTCGATTTTCCAGTCAGCGTGACATCTGAAGCGGAAACATAAGGTGAGCGAGGGTCCTGCGACTCGAGCACTTCAATGTCTGCGGCACGACCAATCGCCCAAAGTTGGAGGAAGATGTATGACCCTTGCGTATGGACTGCGTCCACCACCTAAATATCGTCAGATGACATCCACAACGGCGACAACAAGACATACTTTTTTCCAGCCTTGGATCTGTGCATCAGTGTAGATGCCTGGGGTGTGTGCATATCCGCCCGCGTCATGGGAGACGGTCGTCGCTTCAGTGATGAGCAACGATCCTGGAGTTGAGCCGCGCTGGGCATAGTAGGATGCTTGTTGGGGTCCAGGGACATGAGAGGCGTATGTTCGCAAACGTGTTAGAGGAGCAAGCACGACACGATGTCGAAGGGCCATCCGGCCCACCTGAATAGGCTCGAAGAGTGGGGTTATTTTCTGTACGGAGGCCATTGAGTAAAGCTAGCTGATAGCTGATGTTGTTTCGACGTTGCCGGCGTCATTTTATATATGTATACGCTATTGATAAGGTTTGGGGATTGTTTCCATGCTTGCACTTTCCGACTCTCCGACAATACAAACTGTTCCGATGACCAGCCCGAATAATGTGGAATGACAAATGCTGCTCAATCGGCATCGCAAGTAATGGAGATAGTTCCCAGTTACGTTCATTTCTATGTCTGGCAAGCTTCAATTCGGCACTGCTATTATCTTCTATGGTATCAGAAAGCGTGCTGTTGACTGCTAGGACGAAGGTTTAATATACGAAGCTGGAACCCAATGGTCCCATATACGCTGTTCTGCAAGTTTGGAACAGAAGAGCATCATCCTATATGATCCTAAGGCACTTGCTTATTTCCACACCAACGAAACTTGGAGTTTACCTTCCGATCACCGCATCAACTTCTGTCTGATCGGGTAATTTCGCGTTGATATCGTTTCCACTCAGATAACTGAAGATGGTAGTAATGAAAATGCATATTATGTAGATTATTCATTATCTATCCTATTCAGGTATAATCCCCCGTCATAACTTATAATTGCTTCAAATACTTCCATCTACTTCCCTCACGCTCCCATCTGCAAACGACCAATCATTATATCCCTTCGGTGTCAAGTCTCCAGGCAAATAGAATGTCGATCGTTCTGCAGCTGTCAGAGCTAAGTTCTTCACCAGTCGCACTGGCAGGTCCGGCTGCCAACAACTCAGTAAATCAGCTGTCAACGATGAACCCCGAATCAGAAACGCACGTTCGATATATACAACCGCCCAAAGGCAATCAGCCCTCCCTTGTCCTCTGCGGTGCGCACTGCCAGGTCGCGGGTATATCCACCAGCAGATATGAACACCCTGTGTTCACCACCTTCACCGCCTTGCCATATCTCACGCAAGAAATCATTGTTTTCGTCCTCCCCTGGCTCATCTGCAGTGCCCGACACACGGGGCTCTACAACGTGGAGATATGCCAATCTAGGGTGCTTGTCCCGTATCGCACTCGCAAGGTAGGAAAACGTTGGTCGGGGATCAGGCATTCCCATATCTGTCGCAAGAATGACCGTAAGCATGACCATAATAAATTTTTTTAAAAAAAGCACACATGATCAGCGAAGAACTCACCTTGAAATCTGTTCCAGGGACTGATCCGAAGTCCAACCCGGTCTTCACCTACAGCCTCCACAACAGCGTCCACCACCTCTCTGGTGAATCTCGTCCGCCCTTCTTCATCTCCTCCCCATCTATCTGTCCGTTTGTTGGACACCGTTTGAAGAAACTGGTCCAAGAGAAAG
>JBBPKM010000157.1:0-20006 GCA_038089255.1 Austroboletus rostrupii
AGCGCGCGCACCCGTCGTGCGAGACGACGTGGGATCTCGGACAGGACAAAGGAGACGCTGTGGAGGATGGATTCTGGGGTGAGAGGCTGGCCAAAGGCGACGAGCGAGTTCAGCGTGAGGGACTGCGGGGGATGCGCAGCGTAGGACGCCAGAAGCTGCGCCATCTGTGCATTTGGAGGTTCGGGTGCACGTCGAACATGGAACGATCTGCGTTGGAGGCTTCGTTTGCATATCCTACTCGTCGACATCGGAGGCGCTGCGGTGAGTATCTGTATCACGGGTCCGAACTTTCCCTATACAACACCTACAATATACCTATGCTATAACAATAACAAGCGATTATAGGACCCTCTGATGGCTACCACCAAACCTTGTCGCCCCCGCGCCAACGAAAACACCACTCATGTTGATTCAACACGCTTTCTGCCCCTCGGTGGCTTGTGCTCTGAGTACATGCGTCAGTCAGATGGAAAAAAAAAGAGGACGAGGCTTGTTGTCGCTTACTTGGTTTCGCCGACTCTGAATCTTCAACCGCTTCTGCTGTATATGATGATGCACCACTCACAGAAACGGACGCCGAATCCTGACGACGTATTGACCGCCGTCGCGGTCGCGGGTCGTGCGATGTGGTAGTCTCCGGTGCCGGCGAGACCGTAGGTGGGGGTGATTGTAAAACAGGAACTGCCAAGTTGGACTGCGTAGTGGCGCTAACCGCGGACAATCGCGGCAACCGGATTTTGAGTGTAGGTGTAGATGATGTAGCAGATTGAGTGATTGTTACGGAGGCCTTGGGTGTCACAGGTTTGGAGGGGGCTTGCGTAGCAGGCGGAAGGACTGGTGGCCCAGGTTCGGATACGGTGGGTATAGGCTGGTCTAACGGCACAGGCGAAGGCGCACGATGCACCACAGTTGCACCGCCCCCGCGTCGGCCTCTCCGGCCCCTGCCCCTGCCCCTTCCTCGCTCCCCTCGTCGGGAAGTATTGGTCTACACATTCTTTCAGTGATACTTTCTTCGCGTCAAAACTGTGCTCGTCCCACCTCCCTAACTAGCCTGGGCATTAGTTCAATTTCTTCAATTTCTTGCTTCGGGGCAAGTTTTGCTCTCTTTGATTTGGCGGGTGTAGAATGATCAGCAGAAGCGTGTAATTGAGATGCCGTATCAGCAGTGGCTTCCATGGTATTCCTAAAAGACGCTCTGGAGGGTGCTTTGCGCTGTTCCCAGTAAAGTCACATCAAACCCAGCGAATCATATATATACTCACCTTGGATACGATAGCAGTCGTGGATTCTTTGAGCTCGATTATTCTCGGTTCCGACACAGAAGGTGCTACTTGATGCTCAGGATCGGTTTGGGTACCAGAATCAACCATCGCCCTCTCCGCCACCTTTTGACTCGGTACATTATACGATGTAGAAAATAGCTTGGAGTGCTCGATAGCTGTCGGACATCTACCTTTTGGCAAAAATGAGTCGTGGAGATCACATAAGAGCTTTCGCAACATGAGTTCACGGTGCATTTCTAAACAGACACTCAACTTGCCTGTGCAGTGCGCAATTCATCGAACGAGACAAGAGATTCCTTGCAAGACGACGGGTGGGACAAAGTTCCTTGATCCATCTCGTCAAGAGAACTTAACGAGGTCAGTGGTGACGACGTCACAGATATGATATCTTTCTCTCTGTTATGGAGATATGATCAGCCCTTTAGGTCTAGGTACCATCATCAGATTCACCTCGGCTCTGGATGTTGATCCCTGCTTATCTTGCTCCAGAAATCGAGCATAATGACGCGCTCAGGAACCCTGTATCGTCTCCCATTTATAAGAACTTCATCCAGAACGAGTTTCTCCGTCATCGCTGCAGACTGTGGGTGTATAATCTCGATATGGCCATTGTTCCACTGATTGAGTTCAGTGATGTCAATGGGTGCAGCGTTTTGCTTTGGAATACGTCGCTTCCGTTGCTATGTGACCAAATGGATGCCCATCGCTTGAGCGGATGCCAACAATGGACATAATGTTATCGAGAACTCACAAGAACTTGATCAGCATGGTTTGGACACATCCATTTCTTTCCAAAGGAAGGCATAGACGTAAGCGGAGGATCGAGGCAATCGAGGTGGAAATGGAGATTGCAATAATCACAAGAAAGTATCGCTCTTCCACTTTCCGGTGTCGAACTGTGTGCGAGCGAAGTCGACCTACGCGGACGCTTTTTCGACGATGCGCACCCAGCAAGACTGCTCGGTAGTGCCGACGTGCCACATCTAAAACACAACACGGGCACACCGTTTCTGTCCTTCAATCGATATGGATCACGATCTTCAATTTGTCCATGACGACTGCGGGATATGAGTTGGAGGGAGGAAGAAAGGTAAACAGCGCACTCACTTGAGACGAGGCTGCTTCAACTCAGAGCTATCCACATACGTTCCGTTGGCACCAGTGGCAACTAAAAAAAGACGCTAAAACGGGACACCGTTTGGAAAAGAAAGGCCAACGAACCATCCTTGAAAAAACCTCGAATTTCTTCCGGGAGCTGATATTCTCTGGGGATGCCCGTTTGAGCAAGGTAGATGAGAGGGGACATGAACGATGGTACGGGCTTGGGTGGTGGGTTCTGTAAAACACGAATTAACATCGCAGATACAAAAGATGTCGCTGGATGGCATACTCTACGGATAATACATCCCGGGCAAAACCATTTTTCACCTTCTGGGAGGTCAACCGCCTCCATGGGAGGGTCCAAGCACCAGAGATGAAATGCTCGAGGACAGCTGTCACAATAGACCAGCGCACCTAAGGATCGGCATGATGAACAGTGATCTTCGTTCAGCTAGAGAAAAAAAAACCAAGTATAAGAAAAATGAGCGGTGGAATACTGGCAACGCCTCCGGGAACACGCACTAGACCCGAATGCAAGGAAGGCTCGGGAGAGAGAGAGATTATCCCGGGTGGTTCCTCTTTCACTCTAATCCCCCGGTCTACCTCCTTTCCCTTCCCCTTGTCTCGTCGTGTGGGCCTCGCCCTCTCACTTATAGTGGGCGCCACGAATTCTTCACACCCAGGGAGCGAATTCGCACGAGACATTGATACTGAAGGGTCGTCTGACTCGGGTTGCACCGGGAAGGGGTCAAATTCGAGGGCAGGTGGCATGCTGAGCTGGCGGGAAGGCGCTACGTCCAGAGGAGTTGGATCTGACACAGGAAAAGACACAGGGAGGTTGCTGATGCCACAGTCGTTGTTCAGGTTTCTTGCACTAGCCCTTTGGGCACGCCCGTTTGCAATCCTGGGTGTGTAGTGACGGGCAACGGACGAGGGACAGTGTGGACAGGAGGGGCAAGGGTTGCGAGGAGGAAGCGTTTAGAGAGTGCGCCAGCGATGTAGAAAAAGAGGTGGTGGAAACGTACCCTTTGTCAATTCTGACCCTTTTTCGACGAGGACCGTCAACTTCCGAGACGCTGAGTGCACTGGCCGTGAGGCCCGAGTAAGTGGAGCCTGGATCCGACGTAGGGAGATAGGACACGAAAGCGGATGGTTTCTTTGGGTCGCGCTTCTGTGCAGCCTGCTGAACGGACAGCAGGGACGGAGGACCTGGCAAAATTTCAGTAGAAAGAGAAGGATCCGAGAGGCCCTCGAGATGAGGCGGTTGCAAGGCAGGGACACCTTGCAACAAGTAAGCCGGGACCTCCGCCATCGAGGTCATAGTTTAAGACACGAGAAAACGGCTAAGCGGTCGATCCAGTGTTCGTCCGACGTAGCGCACGTCCAGGGCGTAACGAACGTCGTGAGCGGCGAAGCTACGACCAAGCTCACGGCGCCGACCACAGACCCGAGTGCTACAAGGCGGCAAGCGAGTTTGCACTTGCGCGGCGATGTCCAACAACACTTCAATTTTTTTTGTACAAACGTCGTACCTTGCATCTCTGCTATTCAGTGGTTGTCCTAGCTACCGCCCTGCCCGGCACACTCGTACACAATCCTCCGCACAAGTCCAAGCAGGCGTACCACCCACCTCCCAGCAACCAGTATCAGCCAGATCATTTGTTTCACCATGGACAACTCAGTAACCCTCGGCTCATCCACGTAGTCATCCCCCGTAAGGCGCCAAAAACCTGGGTGCAAACCCTGTGCCCTTTGCGCCTGCACGAGTACACGAATCATGATCCGTGCAAAGTAGCCACACAATAACAAAAGGCTCACCTGTATGACATCATAAAGGAATATGCAAGGATTCGTCAGAGGTGCCGCTCCCATTGGATGACCTTCCGGAAGCGATACTGCCTGGCGATCGCAAAGGCCCGTCTCCCGAGCCTTTTCCAGACTTGGCACTGAGCCGCCTGTGCAATCGATTCCCTCGATGCGCGTTCCACTCTTGCTCGTCTATCATCACCGGTCGTCGGGGATTTGTCGTACACGCTGTGCATACGATTTTCCGTCTGTTTCGCAGGGTGTTGGAAGGGCTAACGCCAAACGTGAGACACAACGCCACCCCCGCGAACCCACTGACGTACTCGACTGATTTGTTCTGATTGACATACATTTCTTTTGCCACCGTGGATAACGATGCAGGAGGCGGAAGTTCTTCTTCTCGTAGAAAAGCTTGGAAGAGGAATCAGCCACAATCATGCACTCTGATCCAACCTACAGCTCATGATTGATTCTGCAGGGGTTAAAACATTTGTTTTCCATTGGTCGCCCAAAACTGGAAATAATGAATTATGATGATTGCGATAAGTTGCTCGATTACATACCTGTAGCGTCGAGAACATACATTGAAGCCACTGAATTCTCGCTTCCAAAGTGCACGTTAGCACTGTGAATTGCAGGAAGCAATTTATTCCGCAACCAGGTGATCTGTCGTTTGGCATATTTGCGAGTAGATAATTTCATATTTTCTACTGCCTTTCCGAAGGCTTCCTGAGAGCCATTGGTTGACGAGAGAAACTCACGAAATTCCTTAAATCCTATTGACAAATGAGCTATATGCCCTCATGGAAAAAAAATTCCGCGTACCAATGCATTGATAAATGCCAAGCGTGTAGTCTGGTTCAGCATTGGACTCGCCATCTGCGTCAACCGAAGTTTCGGTCGAGCAAACTGTTTTCTGCAGGGATCTTATCTCGTCAAGAAGACCATACTTCAGAGAGAAAAAAATTGTTCAATGTTTTGAGTGTCAAGACGAGCGGAAAATTTGCACCTTGATCATGTCGTCGACTCTCTCATCAAGACGCGGATTTAGTGCCGAGGGTTGCGCATACAACCAGAAGCAGATTGTCTTATATCTTTGAGAATAGCTATTTCAAGCTGTTTGAGTCGAAATGACGAGAATGCTTACCGAGGGACAAGTGCACTCTGCGATTGCTCATTTATAATCTCGCTTGGAATTCTGCCTGTCTCTTTCATAATCTGCAGGCTACGCAAGACCTTACGTGTATCTCTCCAATGCCATCGAGATGCCACTGGATGGTCCAAAGCCTGCAGTAATTCATGCAAAGAGAGTGCATCTTCTGGATGATCGACCGCGCTTGGTGGAGATTCTGGAAGCGCAGCCCAAAGGCTGGACAGATGTGGCGTCAATTGAGAAATGGATTGCTGCAAAGAAGCCGACATCGAGTAACCAGCAGTGACTCCAGGTGTAGATTTGGGGTCCTTATTAGCTAGTCGATCAGGAAAGAGGAGATGTTGAATCCAGTAGGACGTTCCGCCGACTACGATAGGTATTTGGTTCATATTATGCGTCTCTTCGATCTGTTCCTGAAGATCAAACCACATGTTTCCAAACAATATTTGATACTAACCACTTTGATGGCGTCATGCACCCACTCACCAACGACATACTGTTCACCTGGCTGCTTAAAGCCCATGAGGAGGTGCTCCACACCCATGCGTTCTGCATAGGGAATCTTATTGGTTACTATATCCATGCCAGCATAGATTTGCATGGAGTCGGCATTGATGATACGTGCGCCGCGCCATTCACGGCCACTGGATCTATCTCGATAGGTCTGATTAGCGAGCTTGAGTGCAAGCTCCACGCCGAGCTTGGACTTTCCGACTCCAGTCGTCCCGCAAATGGCGATCAAGGGCTTCAGGGAAGTCACGGATAGTGTCACCATTAGACGGAAAGGACAGGAAACGGATTTACTTATCATTTATAAGGTACTCCCGGAAGTTTCAACAGACCTACAAAGGCAAGAGTGAGCGACAGCCCGGGGCATCCCATGACACACGTTCATCACGTGACCGTCTTTCTTTCTCCGGCCTGCCCGTCTCAGATGTTTCATTCAGCCATGTCCTCTGTCATTCGTCCAGGGGCTGCTCGTGTATCGCTCTCAAATTTAAGACCGGCCACCGGTTCGCTGCACAACGTACGCTTGGTTCAGGTGCACATTTTATATCGTAGTTGACGTTTGCCTAGCAAAAACGCGTTGGACGGGGTCAGGGCTCGGGATACGGTGGCACCTCCGGGCGCGGTCACAAGGGCCAGAAAGCTCGCTCCGGCAACGGAAAGCCTAGGGTTGGGTTCGAAGGCGGTCAAACGACAATACTTAAAAAGTTCCCCAAAAAGGGTTTTGTCAATCCGTATGTGCCGTCAGTACACCGTCGCTTTGTCCCCAACACTTGTGTAGGAACCGCAAAACCTATGCTGCAGTAAACCTGGACCGTCTTCAACATTGGATAGATCAAGGTCGCCTGCAATCGACGCCGGAAAAGCCCATCACAGCGAGGGAGCTACTTTTGAGCGGATGTGTGCATAACGTGCACGACGGGATCAAACTTCTGGGAAACGTGCGTGTTTTCCATTCTTGATACATTTCCTATTCGCATCAGTGTCGCAATGTGTAGGGTGCAGAATTCCTGAAGGCACCTGTGCATATCACCCCTTCCCGTGCATCAAAGAGTGCCGTTAAGGCCATAGAAGCCAATGGGGGGAGTGTATTTTGCCAGTACTACAACTCACTTGCCTTGCGCGACTGCGTCAAGGGTCAGACGGATCGTGTTTCTGCAGCCCCAACTCGTCGTAATGATATAAGTGCGTTTTCATTAGACACTCTGGAGATTTAAAATCTTAGGTCTCTCGTTCAGTTTGGTATACAGAATGGCGAAACCGAGGTTACCTGTCCCCGGAAGCAGTACAAAGAATGCCTCTTGTGTCGGAACGCTGGAGAGAGTTGTCGAAACAACTTGTCGCGTTCAAGACTGAAAATTCGAAAAAGCCTTTAGTTCAGCCAACAGAGTAAACGCTTTGCCAATGCATTACACTTTCATTTTACAACTTGTTGGGTGATACTACGAGAACATCATGCCTATTGCATTTATCGATCACCAAGGCCGTTTGAAATGTTGAATTCAAATTTGTGTAATAGATCCTCAAAGTGACACGTAGTATCGGATCAATCGATTCCTGATGCCAGCTCAGCGATAACGCATCTGGTTGCTACGATAGACAAGCGCGTGATGCAACTACATATTCTTCGAGGCAAGAAGGGTCGGCTCAGCTAGACTCGAAGATGTGCTACAGACTCGTACCGGATTGCTTGTACGAATGATTCACATCCGCAAGATTAGGCAAAGATTTACGAGCATGCCACTACCATCGCCATGTCTATAGACTGGCATCTTCACCGGCCAACACTGGCCGCTGCAATAACGACATGTAGCAGGGTCCGCTCCATGCCATTTCAAACACTCGGTGACCGTGAACGACTCGGACTTCTGGAAACATATCGTCCATTCACGGAAGGGGAACGATATCTGTCCGAACTTGGGCTTCTTGACCTCGATGCACTCCGACTTGCGCTGCGACTCCCGTCGCTTCCTTCGTCTTCGCTCTTGCCCTCCATCGCATCCAACAGCCGACTCTTGCGTGGTCCAATTTCACCATTCTCTTCCAACGTTTGCCGCTTGGCTATCCGAGGTAGAATGATATCGCACACTCTTTCCTCAGTGAGCAAGTTGTAGACGAATTCGTCAAAGTAGACCAGCGAGTATCCAGCTGTCAGAAAATGAGCGACTTGAGGGAGCAGCCTGAAAACACATACACATGTCCCGATACCTCAGCTTTCTATAATCCTTCATGAGTGGCTCTAGAATTTCGTATACTTCCACCGCACGAAATGTCATCCGGATGTACAGGGCCGCAAGCGCTCTCATGTATCTAGTCACCCGGTAAGACACGCCCATCAAAAAGGACGATCACACTCACTTGAATTCGTCCGCTTGAAGATACTCGATCAAGATTTCTTTTTCCGGGTGAATTTGCAGGAGCTTCAGAAGCAGGCAGAGAAATTCGGTAGGACGTTGATTGCCATAGACTCCCCCGATGCAACGGAGTTCGATAGCTTTATCAATGAGCGACTCGGCTGAGCGTGTCCTCGATACGTCGTAGCTTCGTTTATGATGAGTTGGGAAACCCACCTGTTAATGCAAAGCAATGTTCTTTCCAGAATGCCGACTCCCATATGCGATTCCGGATCACAGTTTCCACTAAAAACTGCATAAAATGAGCGGAAATAATATCTCAGAATACAGGGTGAACACAGACCTGCGGATTTTGTCCATGAATGGCCAACGCGCCCTTGACTGTCGTATTTGCCATGGTGGCTTGATGGTAAGGACAACGATGACAAATCTCGCTCAAGGAAATGTTGTAGGATCTACAGGCGTCACACACAAAGTTGGCCGGATGAACTCAAATGGACTCTGCGGTGTACAGTAATGATATTATCCAACTTAGATATGCATGATGGTGTGCACATAGTTATGATTCCATTTGTTGGTGAGGCACTTGATGACTGAAGATTATTGGTATTACTTCCAATAGGGTACAGGCGCGAAAGCAAGTCTGTCTACTCCACAATTTGGCGGAAGCGATCCTGTATTTCCGCGTGAAGAGCATCCAGCTTCTGCACGATAGGTTCCTGGCCTTGCGAAGGTGACTTAAACAAACAAGGGTCAATGACAGCTCTACCAATGAATCGTAAACCATACCTCGAACTTCATCTGCGAGAGTTTGAAAATGAGGTCTCCAGCGGACTCTCTAATTCTAGCGAACGTTAAATCGCCTTGCGCGGTTGCTTTCAAGGCAGAATCGTAGAATGCAACATAGTTTCTCAACATTGCATGTGTTTTGTAGAATGGGCAGTAACGGTCGTACTCGCTCATGCCATTCTGCTGCAAAAAGTCGTCCTTAAGCATTCTTGCAACTTCAAGCGTGATCTTGTCATTTTCGCCAAGGGCACTCTTGCCAACGAGTTGAACAATCTCCGCCAGATCTTCTTCCTTCTGAAGAATCTCTTTCGTACGGACACGCAGCTCGACGAAACCGGGCGCATCGCGCTCGTAAAAGGATTCAAGCACTTTGGTGTACTTGGAGTACGACAGATTCCAATTAACCGAAGGGAAATGTTTGCGTTGCGCCAACTTCTTGTCAAGACCCCAGAAAACTTGGACAATACCAAGCGTAGCTGACGTGACCGGGTCCGCGAAGTCTCCTCCGGGAGGCGAGACACTAGTCACTAGTCAACAAAATGAAATTGATCGAGTTGCGGGAAAAACTCACGCTCCAACGATAGATACCGTACCCTGTCGCTGTGGGCTCCCCAAACATTTGACCTTGCCAGCACGCTCGTAGAAACTTGCCAGTTTAGTACTTAAGTATGCAGGATAACCAGAATCGGCCGGCATCTCTGCCAAGCGACCAGATATTTCACGAAGGGCCTCTGCCCAACGTGACGTCGAGTCGGCCATCATGGAGACGTTGGATCCCTGATCACGGAAGTACTCCGACAGCGTGATACCAGTGTAGATAGATGCTTCACGGGCGGCGACGGGCATGTTTGATGTATTTGCAACAAGTGTGGTGCGCTTCATGATGGGCTCTTGGCGACTGCCGACTTCCATGGTTAGTTCAGGAAACTTTTCGGGGGATCAACAAATAAAAAATTAACAGACGATCAATACACTCACTTCCATCAAAACTTCAGCCATCTATAATGGTGATAAGTAGGGTTTAAATGGCATTTCAATAAACAAACCTCGTTCCCTCGTTCTCCACATCCAACGTAGATGATAATGTCAGAATTGGAGTACTTAGATAACGCCTGAGAAATAACGGTCTTGCCGCACCCGAAGGCACCAGGAATGGCCGTGGTACCTCCTTGAACGCATCTTCAAAGATAATCATGAGAAGCCTGTCCGAAAGATACAAGCAACCTACGGGAAAAGTGCGTCAAGGATTCGTTGGCCGGTCAACAGTGGGTAATCTGCTGTCAATTTCTCAGTAACTGGGCGGGGCGCGCGAACAGGCCATAATTGCATCATGGTGTGCTTCGTGGTTCGACCGTTGAACTCAGTTTCCAGAACGACATCCTAATAGATGACTGAGCATTCAGAGCGTAAAAAAATACGTAAATACGAACATCGACAGCGTAGCTTCCTTTTTCTGCAATATGAGTAATGGTACCAAGTGAGCGGGGCGGAAGCATGATCTTGTGGTCGTTCACAAGTGAATTCTCGTAAACACCACCAAAGACATCACCCCCGGATATGTGATCACCGACCTACATACATGATCAGAAGAGTACATTTAGATTTGGCTGGATGGATTACTTTGAGAGATGCTGGAGTAAAATCCCATTTGAGAGAACGATCAAGCGCTTCAGTGTTGATACCACGTGGAATATAAATGGACTTGGAAAGCTCTTGGATGGACTAAGTGATCATGCAGATGAAGATCCATGAATAACAAGACAAGAAGCGGCTTACACGCAGTGGTCTCTGGATACCATCAACGATATTTCCCATCAAGCCTGACTACCTGAATTCAACGCATCGAGCTATGCGGGTGCTACATACCTGGACCCAGCTCTACGCTGAGGGGCTTGCCCGTTCTGAGAACAGGATCTCCAACTGTGACACCCGATGTTTCCTCGTACACTTGGATGGTTGCCTTGTCTGCCTCTATCCGAATAACCTCTAAAATAAAATGAAGGTTAGCTACGCAAAGAGCTCACAGACATGGTATGGATTCACCCCCCACTAGTTCATCATGGCCGACTCGCACCAGCTCGTACATCGCGGCGCCGGTCATGTTCTCCGCGATCACGACGGGACCAGAAACACCAAACACTTGACCAAAGCGTGATTCCTGTTCCTCGTCCGCAATCTTTGGGAGGTCGCGCTTTGCATTTTGTAGTGCGCCAGCCATCGTCGTTGTGATGCGCAAGATGAGCCTGTCCTGGTGCCAAGTCGCAGTCCTAAAGCGGAATCCGAATTTTACCGGAGGGAGCCGAGACGCGCATACGACAATGACGCGTCCCCGTCCCTAACGTCAGCACGATCATAGTCCTGTCCTCCACAATGCCTCCCAAAGCGTAAGTCGTCGCTCTTGACTGTGGTTTTTTAATATCGCTGACGGACGATTCAGAGACTGGGAGAAATGTATGTAGTGCTCATGTTGCACTATATTAGGCATGCTCACCCTTTACCAGACGAGAAGAAAGTAGATGAGAAAGAGGAAAAGATTCAACGCAAGCCATTCCATTCATTAACCGATGATTGTCTTATGCTTTCTGCAGCACTCACGGATAGTGACATCCAAATTCTTAAGACCTATGCACGTTCCACACCTGTCTTCTGCTTGGGGCAGTTAGTAACGTATCTTGTAGGGTCAAGGTCCATACGCTGCCAGATTGAAGAAGATTGATACAGACATAAAGGAAGTCCAGAAACGAATTGATGAGAAGCTCGGTGTGAAGGAGTCCGATACTGGCCTAGCCGCACCAAATTTATGGGACCTTGCTGCTGATCGCGCACGTATGAGCGAGCATCCTCTCCAAGTCGCGCGTTGTACGAAGATAATTCCCGTGGATCCCAAAAAGGCAGAATTGGCTCGTGCGGTCAATCCTGCTGGAGCTGTGCAAGGCCAGAAGGGTGCCGATGAGCAAGACAAATATGTTATCAACATCAAACAGATCGCGAAGTTTGTCGTTGGACTGGGTGAACGCGTTGCACCCACAGATATTGAGGAGGGTATGCGTGTTGGGTACGTAGAGTTATTGTCTTTCTCTTCTCTTCCCATAATTTTCGTGTAGAGTGGACCGGAACAAATACCAAATCCAGATACCCCTGCCGCCAAAGATTGACGCATCGGTTACGATGATGCAAGTGGAAGACAAGCCGGACGTCACCTACTCTGACGTTGGGGGTTGCAAGGAGCAGATCGAAAAGCTTCGCGAAGTAGTCGAGACGCCTCTTCTTTCAGTATGTGTCTTCGAAAGGAACATGCAGTCGACTTACGTCCATTTAGCCAGAACGATTTGTGAAACTTGGTATCGACCCCCCAAAAGGCGTTCTCCTTTTTGGACCACCAGGAACAGGCAAAACTCTTTGTGCTCGTGCGGTCGCTAACCGTACTGATGCCACTTTCATTCGCGTAATTGGATCTGAGTTGGTTCAGAAATACGTTGGCGAGGGTGCTCGCATGGTTCGCGAGCTCTTTGAAATGGCTCGTTCGAAGAAAGCATGTATCATCTTCTTTGACGAAGTCGATGCCATCGGTGGTGCACGATTCGACGACGGGGCAGGGGGGGACAACGAAGTGCAAAGAACGATGCTGGAGTTGATTAATCAGCTGGATGGATTTGACCCTCGAGGGAACATCAAAGTGTTGATGGCGACAAACAGACCTGACACGCTAGATCCTGCACTACTTAGGCCCGGACGTCTCGACCGGCGTGTGGAATTTTCGTTACCCGATAACGAGGGGCGCACACACATTTTGAAGATCCACGCTCGGAGGTACGTTCATGTTTCGTCGCTCCGTTTAAATTCGAAATCTGAATGGATGCGTACTTGAAGTATGAGTGTTGAAAGGGACATACGGTTTGACCTGATCGCACGACTATGCCCTAATACAACTGGAGCAGAGTTACGATCAGTGGCTACCGAGGTACGTCTGCAGAATATTGGTTGTTCACGTCGCGTATTTACAATTCCGAAGGCTGGTATGTTTGCTATTCGTGCGCGACGGAAGGTCGCCACGGAGCGTGATTTCTTGGATGCAGTGGAGAAGGTTGTAAGGCAAGGCACCAAGTTTTCTTCAACGTGAGTTGTCGTTTTTTTCTGTTCATATTGTGGTCACTGACCATAACGTAGACCTTTATATCAAGTATACAATTAGTAACACGTGGACTCGTAGACCGTTGTGCATTTTATTTATTTTTCATGGGATTGTTCTGCAAGCCTTCATTCGATTATTGCGTGGCGGGCGACAAGGTGGACACCCGCGCATCAAAGGTCATGTTTAAATATCTCGAGATTTGAGGTTCATTTGACGTTCCGGGGCGACGAACTTCCCGTTACACACATACACATCGTTTTTCAAGTGGCTGCCGGTAACAATCGGACGTCGCAGGTAGAAGAGCAGGGTGCATTCTTATACGTATTTATACGCGTACGGTGACGAAGTCTGTAGCGTGGACATTCTTCTCGGCAGGCATGGGATGATCCGGAATCCGAATCTTCTTCCGCCAGTGGTTTGAGACATATTCGAGTCGAAATCAATGTCACAGGCAGCGACGACGTCACTCGAACATCTTGTCAAGGAATGGCTTAGATTAGACCCGGTGTGCCGTCTCCCTGTCTCCCCACTCAAATCTAATGATCAATCCAAGAACGGGAAAACAAAAAATGAAGTTCAAGTGTTGTGGGACACACGAAACGTAGACGAATTGGAGAAGAGAATGAGGTACTGTCAGATAAACTAGATAGCAAGAGTCATATTTGACTTACACATGCGATTCATTTGAAGACCCCGCATAGCATTTGGAACTGCAGGTGAGTTTGCCATAGTTATCCGTTGCCGTTACCTGCGCCAATTTCAAGGTCTCCGAGGGAAGATGGAAGCTGGCTGGGCGAGAATGAACGACCTGATAATTATCCAGGCATCTCAGGCAAGCATTAGTGATGTTAACCTTCATATTATAAAAGCGAGTTATTGCCAGGGCCTCTGCGAGTATGTGTTGAAGAACGTCGTTGATGCCGCCTCACGTGGGATCGTAATCGGTCATGATCACCGATACAATTCGGCAGACTGGGCGCGCCTCACGGCAGCAGTGTTTCTTGCCAACAACGTCAAAGTTTTTCTCTTCAGAGGTCTGGTCCACACACCTCTGTAAGTATTTTCTTTTATTGCGAATTGGGCGACAGATGTAACGCTCCATAGTGTACCGTTTTCAATTAAGAGGCTGAATGCAGCTTGCGGGGTGATGATCACTGGTATGTAACACAATCATGATTCGAGTCATGCTGGACCTCAAGTCTATGATTATAGCGAGCCACAATCCGAAGGTATTTATCATACGGCTATGTTCTACTGTGTTTACACACTGAGCTCTCATGAGGATGACAACGGATATAAAGTGCGTGTTTTGAAAACCATAGTTTCGACTTTCTCAACTGTACATAGGTTTATTGGGAAAATGCCGTCCAGGTGGGCAGTTCCATGCAAATACCGCGCATCTGATCGGTCTGGCTTTCTACAGATCATCGGGCCTCATGACACGGGCATATCTCAAGCTATTCTGAACAATTTAGAACCAAGGATACAGCACGGATTAGATGTGTACTCATCCTCATTTTGTGTTGATCCCACGGAAGAAATGAAAGAAAGTTACTTTACTCTAATCCGTGGTATGGCAAATCCTAGGTTCGTGGCCGAATGGATTTTGCTATGCTCAAGTTGTCACGAGTGCAAATAGGCTTCGCGTCGATCTTTCTCCAATCAAATTCGTGAATACCTCGATGCACGGAGTCAGCGATGCCTTCGTATCTGAAGCGTTCCGATGTGCTGGTTTTAAACCTTACATTGCCGTAGAAGAGCAGAAAGATCCTGATCCAGACTTCCCGACGGTTCGGTTTCCAAACCCAGAAGAGAATGGTAATTTTACGTGTGTGCAGAATGGCTTCGATATATTTACTGGAAACCCGTTTCAGGGGCTTTGGTGGGCACACACAACCAGTTCTTTATTCCGATTTTGACGCCCCACAGGATTGTGCAATTTCAACAGCCATTCGTTCGGAGGCAGATTATGTGCTGGCGCAGGACCCAGATTCCGATCGATTCACAGCTGCTGAGAAAGAGTAAGCGCTCGTTTTAAGGCCATGGGTGCATGTGGTTAATGGTTACTCAGCTGCGATGGAAACATCACGACATTTACTGGCGACCAGCTAGGAGCCTTGTTTGCCAGCCGTGTCCTAACGAGATACAAAGAATCTGGAAAACCATTGGGTACGTCGCTTTGTCTGTCACACCTAGTCATATCTCAACTTTTACTGCGATTCAGATAAACTGGCGATAGTGGCCTCTACAGTGAGCTCTAAAATGGTAGAGGCAATGGCAAATCGTGAAGGTTTCAAATTTGTAGACTGCCTTACCGGTAAGCTCCCCCAACATAATTCAGGCACTATCATACTACAGTTATGTATTTGTTTTGCAGGATTCAAATTCATCGGAAATACTGCATTGGATCTGGAGCGAGCCGGGTACGACGTCCCCTTTGGGTATGAGGAAGCTATTGGTTTCATGTTCGGTTCCGAGATACGTGATAAAGACGGCGTAGCCGCTACTGTGAGCACAAGTTCACCAAGCGTGCTATCCCAGCTTACCTGGAAGAAAAGTTGATGTTTTCAGAGATGGCGAGTGAGCTGCACAGTCAGGGTACAACTGTTCAAAGCTATCTTAAAGGGCTCTATCAAAAGTGTGCACTTGCGTGTCATATCATCTTCGTTAGCTCATGACATCTCTAGGTACGGTTATTTCGAGGTGCGTTACCTCTCAACCAAGTTCAAGCACTGCGTAAACAGATAGGAGACAGACGAAGAACAGCTATTTCGTCTGTGTTGATACTGCCAAGATCGACAAGATTTTCGGAGGGCTCCGTAACTTTGAAGAAACAGTATGTCTCCGTCGACGTAAGCAATGCCACGAAGTGACACCCTTTTATAGCCGCACCCCATCGTGAAACGATATCCCCGCACGATAGCCGATCTAACAGTCACCAGTGTTATCGATCTAACGGATGATCATGGATATGACAGCACCAACGCTCCAACTTATGCGCCAAAGTTACCACTATCCTCGGGTCATATGATCCAATTCAGAGCAAAGTCAGCAGATGTTAGCATAGTACTAACTATAAGGTTTGTTTTGCCTTTTTGTTGCCTTTGAACACCTGCTAAAATTGCTTAGAACGAGTGGAACAGAGCCAAAGGCATAGCACCTATTAGTCACCGGTGAAAATTAAACATGCTGATTGCTCTCATTTTCAGATAAAGTATTATCTGGAAGGCAGTGGCAATGACCCTGAGCGAGTGTTCGCCACGCTGCCCCACGTAGTAGACCATTTAGCTGACGATTGGATGAAAGCATCCGAGTATGGTCTCGGTCGCCCATAACTTCTACTCTCAGATGACATATGGATTGTACTTGGCACTTGCTCGCTATCTTGTGGGCTCAACCTTGCGTTATTCGAGGATTCGTACATATTTGAAACCTAGTTTTACCGATTGTAACGGCACAAAGGCCCCGCCAAATTACATTGAAGTAAGGCAGACGTGGACGATTTGCTTTTTATTGACATGAAAAGTGAGTTGGATACTTTATGATAGGTGTGGAAAAAAATAGATCCGATAGACATGATTTGAACCATATCGTGGGATACAACAGAATTTGAAGTTCTGTACTCGCCTCTGAGCGCTTGAGCCATGAGCGCCTTGCATTATGAATCTCGGTTTACTATGAGTTGGTTGCACCCAGAGCGAATATAGACGCGAATTCCAGATATGTAGGAGCACATGACCAATATTTTTTCTTCGGCTTTCTAGGGCGAAAATTTATTTCGTTTCCAGATGTCGAACTCGATAACCAAAGTGATCAGTCTTATTGGGAAAATGAGGGCACGATAGAGCGGTTTGTCTTGGCGAGTGCTCTTGTTTCTGCTAATCTACGCTTAACATGCAGGCGGTCGTTAACCAGCAAAAACGAGGCGAGCGGATTCGAACTTTCATTTCGTTCAAGATGTCGGCCCCTTGAAAGCAGTCGAAGCGCACAAGGTTATTTCAGTTAATGGACGGAGACGGTTCATCACGCGACTGCCGTGCTTGAGACAGTGGGTAGGTCAGATGCGACAATGATTTAGCCGGGAGTTGTGAGAATGTATGGACTCGTCGACATTGGAGCTGCGATGTGGCAGGAAATAGAACACTGTACACTCTCTGTAGTGCTTACACGAATACAAGGTCATTGTGAAGATTTTCGAACCAATAGCTATACCCTACATTTGCATCATACAGCTCAAGGAGCCGTAAGAGTAATCTGGGAGTGTCATCATTAGCTACATGTATAAGTGCACCAACTATGTGGCAATTACCCTCATGAATTCTTCATAGCTGAACCTTGCCCAGCCATCGTTGTTGGTATCGGCCCTTTAGGAATATATTAGCCAAGCAACTTCATGAAGAAGGAAAGGCAAACCTCCGGAAGGATTCGGTGAGTGTCTTGACCGTCACACATGCTCTGACAAATCGATCGAACGTGATTCCGGGAGGTGGCCCGTATGCGGAGGGTGCGCTGGAAGCTGCACAAGTAACATGAGAACAAGTTCCTCGAACCAAGGTCGATGGTGCAAGCTACCGTATTTGTTCTCGATGATGGTGATGAGAGCGGGTGAGAGGTGGTATCCAAAGCTTCTCAAGGCATCCGACAACTCGCGTCTCTCAATAGTTCCCGAGCGATCACGATCAAAGCGCCTGAAAACGTCTTGCCACTCTGCGATATATTCCCACAGTCGAGTAAACTCTATCAGTGCAATGAGAATCCAGTGACGGAAGTCATAAATGGTGAAAGATTCACCATTAAACCCGATGGTGCCCGTGCGATCGACATCCTGAGACGGCTCGAGTTATTTCCAGTTAAAAGATTTCTGATCAGTGCAACGACTTACAAACATGTTCATAAACATCTTGACGGTGTCGAGATCAAATTCTGAAACAGAAAAAGATGAAAAACAAGGCGAAGGGTGCAATAATCAAGCATACTCGTCCAGTTTCCTGATTAGATGGGGTTCTCCTCAGTCAGCGTGATCGGGGAACGACAGAATATTACATACCGTTGACGAGGGCATTCTGCAACTCGCCGATACTCAGAGCGCCAGATCTATTGGTGTCTACGGCTGAGAAGTATTGCCATAGTTGGGCGTCAGCTCCAATAGGTGGTGAATACGGTGAGCCAGAATGATGGTGATGGGAGGAGTGACTGTGGGATCGGTGAACGTAGTTGGATTCGTAGTAGGACATCACTGGTGGAGGGATGAATGAGGGTACTGTGTGATCTGAGAAGAATTTAACAGGTCGGGAAGCGGCTGTGTGCCCTGCGAGCGCCCTGAGTGCGGCGGAGAAGTCAGAAGACCTTGCAGGGCTGCAAGGGCAAGGGATGGATGCCAAGACATACAAACTGGGTACAGTATGTGTCGGCGACTAGACTACGCCGTCTATCCGGGAATTCAGGCCAGGGTCCAGTGACAGCGGAGGCAGTGCCTGTCTTAGTGCCAAGTAATGCGCTTTGCAGTATGAAAAGTTCCACGTCGATGAAGGCCCAAGTGGTGACATCTGGGCGACAAGCAACAAGTTGGGCGCCACTCACTGCGGACCGAGTTGCACGAAACGTTCTCATCGCTTCATTTCGCTGCCGATAGTCCCTCAGGCGTTGAGCCCACCTGCGCTACACGACGGCCGACTATGCTGAACCACCACAAGCGAGAAGGGCTCGTTTTTGCTTCCTCTGGCGTGCAAGGTCTCGGTGCGCGACAGGCGACTATCGACTATCACCTCGAAATGGCCCGAAGATGTCTGGCGTTGTCCGTTTCTCAGCGCTCGCCGTTGAGCGACGATCCGGGGCTCCCAAAGTACGAGGAAGAGGTTATGATCCAAGCTCGAAACGGCAGCCGCATCGCAGCCAAGATCGCACACCTCCGAAATATGACTGCCGCTCTCACTCCTGTCCCCGCCACGACGGACTCTGATCAATGCTCGGTGTTCGACCGTTTCCGCGCCAGCGTCGAAACACTCTGGAGCGACAGACGTGAACACGGTACACGCGATCGAATGGACTCTTGCCTCCCGCGTCTCCTTCAACTTCACATAGACCCGCCAGGCCCACTGTCACGCCGGTCTTCAGAATTCTTGTCCAGTTCAACACACCGCCACCGAAGAGCAGGTTCTTCGAGAATATAAATACAATTACCGCACAGGAACATTCGACGGGTCACGATAACGTCTAATAAAACCACAAAGGAACGATGTCAACACCATGCAGTAAGGCCAGCAATTCAAATCTCTGCCGTTGCAAGTTCGTGGATGTCGACATTCGATAATCGTGGTACAATAGAGCAAGGAAATGGATTGGGAGACCTGGTATTAAAGATGAGGAAGGAATGGGCGCTCTCAGAAATCACTTACACAGTCACACCCGTAGTGAAAGTCGGTTCGAAGTGTAGCTCCTCACCTTGTTCGTCAAGAGCTTTTTTAATGTTAAACGCATGCAAAACAGACACCATCACAATATAAAGTGCATTGTCGGCAGCATGACGGCCAGGACAAACACGTCTGAAGAGCATGATTAGCGACGATAGACTACAGGAGGAAAAGAAGAAACCTTCCGAAGCCGAAAGCAAGGCTGTCGATAGATTTGTGGTCGTTGATTTTCCCGTCTTTGAGGAATCTTTCAGGTTTGAAAACATCAGGTTCAGGAAAGATATCTCCGTTACGTTGCATAGCCCTTGGAAAACAATGTATAGTGATTCCGCCAAGATAACTGGTCATATACTAACCAAACATTTGCCACCACCGTCGATCCTAGTGGGTGTGGGTCAACAAACATATCATATCTTAAACTTCATCATGTTATTACCTTTAGGAATGAAGAAACCTTCGTAGACATCATCG
>JBBPKM010000158.1:0-20001 GCA_038089255.1 Austroboletus rostrupii
CCACCCCGGCTACTGCCTCATCTCTTCCCAAGACAACCCAACGTGCTTTCCAATCGACACACACACAACGCAAGTCCGCCCCGATCTCGTCAACAAGAACGGCCACGGGGCTAGAAGGCTTCGGCAGAATCGGATAAACGTAAGCAGAGGACGTCGTTACGATGGCGAGCGAAAGCGTCGGCGAAGAGTTCGGAGGGTAAGAGCTGAGGTTTGAGGGGTCCGCAGCAGCGAGCGACGACAAAGGATCCATGGAAACGGATGCAGGTGCGACAACGAAGGCGAGAAAAGTTACTGGTTCAGTTGCGATCTCATGGATAATTCGAGGTTTGGGGATGGATGCGGACGAGGACGTCGAGGAAAGCGATTGGTCCAAGTGACGATAGAGAAGCACAGTTCCATCTGCGAGACCGACGGAAAGGAATGACAGGGAAGATGTTACCGCGACACTGGTAACCTATGTTCCAGAGTAAGAACACGAGGAGCAAAGTCAAAAGAGACTATACTGGATGTGGTTTTCCGGCCGGCTGCACTTTGGCTGTACGGAGGAAGGAAGGGGCTCCTGTTCTCTTGTCTATCTTTCCCAGATCCCAGATTTTCAAAATAGACGAGCGCACGTTGTCTTCGTCCTGGGGAGGGCCGAGTTAAAGCTGACATGGGGATGGTGGAACACAGCGACACACCCCGATGGAAATCAGAATACCCATCTCCTCTACCATATGGGTGACTCTTCCGCCCACATGCGCAACCCAGCTCACAGCAGGCACGAAGGTTTGATTGAGAAGATGGACGCTCCCGTGGATATCTGCAAGAACTAGGCCTTGAGAAGAAGACACCACCGTCGAGATTTCCTGAGCATTCTAATGTTCGAGAATCAGAAGAGAATGAACCTATGAGGAGCCCGACTGCACCTTGAACAACTCGGGTGGTGACGCTGGGTCATGCACATCTTTGACGGGCTCGGTATCGAAGAACGAGAACTGGCGAAGCTAGACACAATGTCAAAAATGCCCTGAGCAAAAAGAAAGGATCTGTACGGCGGCAACAGTTGTGGTGGCCATGTCTGGTGACCAGAGGCGAACACCTGCATTTCGGTAACCGTAGCTGGAAAGTTGCCCACACAACTAGGCTGACATAATGATGATAGTATTACATTTCTATAGACAAGTGGCCCAGAGGTTCTACCTCCCAGGATGCTCCTGATCAGGATGTCTTTACAACTGAGGCCCCCGACCATTGTCAGCTCAGGACGCAAAGCAAACCAACCTTTGTGCTTTACAGAATCCTCGACAAACCCACGCCAAATTCACGTGACCGAGTTTGACGTCATAGTTGTGTCGAGTTAGGAGCATGCAGAAAGAACGTGTATAAATGCATGCCTTTGCCATTTGCCCTGTTCGAATTTGAACCAGAAAAACCGTGAGCTTGTATTCCTCTACTATGCACCGCCAGCTCGTCCTGCGTCCCACCCGCCCACCAGTATGCCCCGGAGCCTTCCGTCGTCCCATCGTAGGTGATCTTGGCTCGTTTGAGCCCGGCGCGTCTGACCAGTTCAGATACAGGTCTATAGAAAACTGACGACCCCGCCGCCGACGTCGCAAGGGAAGTCTGCGCCTGGTCAGTCGGGCCCCACTCGTCCAGGAGATAGTAACACTCTGATCATCCTCTCGGCCTTGGGTGCGCTTGGAGGATTGTACTACTACTACACCCACGGGCAGCCTGCCGCCGACCGCGAAGCTGCTAGACGCAAGGAGGAGGAATTGGAGAGGAAAGTCAAGGAGGTTGGAGAAGCAGGAAAGAACAAAGCAGAGAGTGCTGTGAAACAAGGCCAACGAGATCTGGGAGAAGTCAAGGTGCGTAGATTAAAATAAATAGATGGGATGATGGCTGACATTGGCTCCCACACAGGACGCAGTCACCGCCGCACGTAGTCGGGCTACAGAGGCAGGCACAGATTTGGCTGGACGGGCGCGACAGAGCGCACATGATGCGCAGGCCAAGCTCGGTGATTTGAAGAGTGCTGCGGAAGAGAAGATGAGTAACGTTCGTGATCAGTCTGAGAGAAATTTTGAGGAGGTGACGCCCTACGCGCGCGAACCTGAGAAGAGAACTCGCAGCTGGTTTGGCTGGGGTAGCTCCAAGTGAGTTCATGTAAAGCACATAGACGAAAGGTGTATATTATTTTTGGAGGACGTTGAAAGCTACGGTGGAGATGTTGATGTACTGTCGATCCTTGGACGATAGCTATGTTGAATTAGCTTCGGTATTAGCCGGATATCGTCTTATCTTGCCTCGAGATACTTTGACCGTCAAGATGAATAAGTTGCAGAACCGGGTGATCCTCGTCGGAGTGGGGTACGCGGCCATATTTTCAATTCGGTCGACACTTGCGGCTAACCCAGCTTTTAGAGGGTCGTCATGCTCAGGCAAAACGACCCTCGCAAAGCATCTTCGCAGTATTCTACCAAACAGCGTTATTATCCATCAGGATGTGAGCGCATCACGATTTACATGTATACACATATTCACAGCTCAGCGTTAGGATTTTGCTCCTGTGAGACGGTTTCATCGATTCTGCAAGTTCTTTATGATCGATGTACCGTTCTGATAGCCGGAAGAATTGATCCCCAATCACCCGGTGCATAATGTTGCGGACTGGGATGATCCTGAGGGAGCTATCGACTGGCCGCGATTGCGAACGTTCCTGAAGAACGTAAAGGAAAACGGGGTGATACCATCTGGCCATAAGAGTCACGACCACTTGAATAAACAAAAGAATGTTCCTTTCACTGATACCGTCCATCAAGAATTAATATCTCGATTCCAACAAATTGAAGATGAACAGCGGGGAAAAGGAGTTCGGGTTGTCTGGGGACTCCTCGATGGGTTTTTGCTGTATTGGGACAAGGCGAGTGGACTTCTGGCCGGCACACATTTCTTGCTGACGTCGCGTAGGAGGTCATAGACCAATTAGATGTTCTATTTTTCCTGCGAGTGCCACACGATGTTCTCAGACAACGTAGAGACGAGCGAGAGGGATACCACACAGCGGGTGAGAGTGGCTCTTTTTGGCATCCTCGGCTCAGCGATTGACTCCTCCTCACTAATGCCACGCGTCGTCTAACCTCCGCTTACATGTGACGGGGTTCGGCTTATCTCCTACGTGATACATCGGTCGTACCGCTGTGTGTGGTTTACCCCACTCTATCCCCGCTTTCCTGTGCATCTTCATTTGCGACTACCCGTTTGGAGCGCAATTCAATCCAGAGGGATCATTCTGGAAAGATCCTCCGATGTACTGGGAGAACATCGTATACCCAGCATATGTCAAGGCGCACGAAGGGTTATTCGAAAACGGGGATGTTGAGAATGGGAAGCTGACTGGGGAGAAAGTTCCCAATCTCATTGTGATAGAGCCTGCGAAAACAGGAGCAGAGATGGACCTGGATGATATTGTTCAGAGGTGCTGTGACGTTCTGTGGAACTTTGCACATGAGCAGGACGGTTAGATGGGTATCCGGTCGGGTATTATGTACATAGACCCACGTACGTTGTCTCATCGGAGCCAACGGCGCTCCCCAGAATCACATGCTGTGAAATAAAGCCGGCTTCTGATTGGCTGCCCGGACAATACATCAAATCAGGAGTTGGATGGGCCGACTGCTACAAAGCCCTCTCTCTTTCTTCCACCATCTCACAACACGTTCCAATGGCCCAAGTCATCGTCGTCGGTGGTGGTCTCGCCGGCCTCTCTGCAGCACACACACTCCTCGAGCGTGGCGCCAATGTCCTGTTGCTGGACAAGCAAGGGTGCGCCGTTCTCCCCCGCAGCCACTCTCGGGTGTCTTGACCTCTTGCCAGGTTCATGGGCGGTAACTCCACTAAAGCTACGTCTGGCATCAACGGCGCTGGCACGCAGACACAACAAGAAGCCGGCATTCCCGACAGTGCCAAGATCTTCTTCGAGGACACCAAGCGATCTGTGAGTCGTTTTCAGACTTGACTTGGATTGTTTCTCAGTGTATTTCTCAGGCTCGTGACCTCGCTCGGGACGATCTCATCCAGGTCCTTACTGGACGTTCAGGTGATGCCGTGAATTGGCTGCAGAACAAGTTTGCTCTCGACCTTTCCAAGGTTGCTCGGCTCGGTGGCCATAGCCAGCCTCGTACACATAGAGGAAACGCCCAGTTCCCTGGAATGGTGCGTTCTTTGATGTTGTCCTACGTCCGCACCTGACTTTCTGGCTCACTAGGTCATTACCTATGCCCAAATGGAGCGCCTGGAAGACTTGGCCGTCAGCCAACCCGACCGAGTCAAAATTTACAAAAAGGCCCGTGTTACAAGACTCCTCAGGGATGAATCCGGCGCTGTAAACGGTGTCGAGTATCTCCGCAACGGCAAGACTGAGACGGCATATGGCCCAGTCGTTTTGGCTACGGGTGGTTATGCTGCCGACTTTACCCCAGATTCGTTGTTGAAGAAGCATCGGCCCGAATACTACAACCTTCCCACGACCAATGGTGATCATTGCACCGGTGACGGTCAGAAGCTGGCCATGGCCATTGGTGCAAGTGCCGTCGACCTTGAGAAAGTCCAAGTTCACCCCACTGGTCTTGTCGACCCCAACGAGCCTGATGCCAAGGTCAAATTCCTTGCTGCCGAGGCTCTTCGTGGTGTTGGTGGTCTTCTATTAGACAAGAACGGCGATCGTTTTGTTGATGAGCTTCAACACCGTGACTACGTTACCGGAAAGATCTGGGAGAACGGCAAGGTATATATTCCTACTGTGTCGCTGCAATAGTCTTCTGACTATTTCTTCTAGTATCCTATTCGCCTCATTCTAAACGGTCAGGCTTCCCGTGAGATTGAATGGCACTGCAAGCACTATGTCGGCCGTGGCTTGATGAAGCGATTTGACAGTAGCGAGGCGCTTGCCAAGGAGATGGGTATTTCGCTTGCTCACCTCAAGAACACCTTCGACAGCTACAATGCTGGTGCCAAGGCGAAGAAGGATCCTTTCGGCAAAAAGGTACTCATTTATACACCTCGATGCTACTTATAGCTGAGCTACCTCACCCTAGTTCTTCTCGTCTGGAGAGTGGACTGTAAACGATTTCTTTCATGTTGCAATCATGACGCCCGTTCTTCATTACACGATGGGTGGTCTTGAGATTGATCCCGAGTCGCGAGTAATCGGCAGTGACGGCAAGCCCATCCCAGGCCTTTTCGCTGCCGGTGAGGTCGCCGGTGGTGTTCACGGTGCCAACCGTCTTGGTGGTTCGTCTCTGCTAGGCTGTGTCGTCTTTGGGCGTGTCTCTGGTGACTCCGCTGCTGCATACCTCCTTCAAACGACGAGTGCTGTCATCGAGAAGGCTGGGGGTCGCCTTGGCGCCCTGGCAGGGCAACTCGCTCCTCAGGCTTCTGCGTCCCAAACTGCCCCGTCCCCGTCAACACCAAGTGTTACTGCACCTTCGTCGTCGGCAAGCAAGGAATACACGACCGATGATGTCGCCAAGCACAACAAGAAAGACGACGTTTGGGTTATTGTCAATGGACAGGTTCTCGATGTCACATCATTCCTGCCGGATCACCCTGGAGGAGAGAAGGCGATCTTGCTGTATGCCGGACGCGATGCTACGGAAGAATTTAACATGCTTCACGATGCCAAGGTGCGTTCCGTCCAGTCTTGTTTGTCCCGCGGTGATTCATTTGTTTTTTTCAGGTTATCCCAAGATATGCGCCCGACGCAGTCATCGGCGTGCACAAGAAGTAAATGTACTGCATGTCTTGTACTTCTGATTGCACCTCGGGACGAAACCAAAACATATCGAGCGGGGAAAGGGTTGCAAATTGACTAGTACCTTGTAATCATAGAATGTGTTTTCATTCCCATAGCTTTTTTACACTTATGCTCCGTGTATCCACTGAACTTTTCTATTTTCTGCATACCATTATTACTTTGCTACACTGGGCGGTTGAATGCATACGTTTTCCGTTCGCCCCTAGTCGTTGACCGATGTTGGACGACAACCGCGTGTCAAAGGAACCCAGAATCACGGTGCAAATCTAAAATCCAGCGTCCCCTGGCGTATTCCGAGTTCCCTGTGAATTTGATCCGAGGGTTCTGACACATGCTTCGACAACCGTGACTCGTGATTCTCTGCAACGCGTCCAACTCTGGGCCACTCTTCCTCTTGCGGATCATTCGTGTGGGCAGTATACGTATTGTTCCAGTCCCGACCCTTGGTAATGAGTGCGTGCCACCGTGCGCGATCCAGCACTGACGTGAAACAATCCCGGATGAATAAGAATAACGTTCAACGACCGAGACGCCGGAATGCCCCGTGCGAATCGCATGTGCAACTCTGGCGTGCACGACGGTGCGCACAGTCGTGTTCCTACGCACTTGCACTCTCGAGCTTCCCTGCGCCTCGCATGCGTCATGTGGGACCGAGGAGGGTGTTCCTGATCGCACCTCTTGCACTTGGACCACGGGCTCGACATCTTTCCGTGGATGTTACGTCTGAGTTCCCAGCGGGTGTCTTGATCACCTCGTCTGCGACGATTGCTGCGTTGGGTTTCTGAGCGCATTCGTTATAAAGCCATCAGGGTCGACGGGAATGCGTCGTCTTTCCCATTTGCTTCTGATTGCAGGTGTCTTTGCGCATCATACTCCTATGTTTGGTCCACGGTCGGTGCGCTTTCTCATCCAACCAAAATCGCAAGCGTCGCAGGCGGGGCAGGATGCGGAGAGGTCCGTGATGGACTATTCTCCCACATGCACTTGATAGAGCTGAATCTGCTGTAGGAATCGCTCAAGGCATCCAGTCCCGTCTTGGACTGATTTTAATGACCAGATGGAGAGGTATGGGACGAACCCATGACATTTCGCCGTCGAGCGCTGACACACATCTCTTCCGCTTAGCATGTATACGCGTTTTGCATACGCTAGGGACAGATCTGAATCGATTCAGCATTCACGCGTCGGTGCAGGCATTGCGGGGCCACCGCCCGTGGCGTGAGTGCAACCTCCCGTTTCTCTGCCATCTGGGTCCATGCTACAGCTCGATGGACACCAGATACCGAACATGGCAAGCCGAGAACGCCCACCCGCATGGTGCCGCTGCGAACCTTATTCAAGGGCTCGCTGTTCACGAGTTACAAGCGCGCTACTTTTCCGATGCCGCGTGCCAGTTCGGTAGCAGTGGTAACAGTATCCTCGACCCGGGAGGCAGTCCACGGGATTTCAGGGGCCACGATATCACAGACCCTGCATTGGGTTTTACGCCATTGAGCCAAACTTGGGAAGAGATGGTCGGGACGGTGTTTGCCCTTCGTCGTCAGGCTACCACTGGCAGGTTCTTGGAGAGCGCCTACTCGGGGGAACGAAGTGGACCCGAGAACATACAACCTTTTTTATTTACGGGGAGCAGTGACGGACTTGATCGGCACGAACATAAAAACGAGGATGAGGAAGTGTACACTTTGCTCTGCGAATGGACGGACGAGCGTGGGACGTGCGAGATGGGTGTCCTCGGAGATCGAGCCTGGATGAGGGATCACCTGAACCGTCATCACCGCGTGGCTGGGAGCGATAAGACCCAGCATGCGTGCCTCTGGCGGGGATGTACAGACAGGATGAGCAAGGGGAGTTTGGCGCGGCACGTTGTCTCATGTCATTTGCGGGCGGGCGCGAGTTGTGGGTTTTGCAGCAAGGTGTATTCGCGTGCGGACGTGGCGCGAAGACATACAAAGAGATGCAAGGTAGCGAACGGGGAGTCCGTACCGCACGAGCGGACCAATGAACGTATTTTGCGTATTGAACGGAGTGGCAGTAACGGACACACTATAGGATGATGCCTTGATCCTGTGGTAGTCGCTTGGCGGGGCAAGGGGGATGGGACAAGAATCCGACCAGAGTGCGGCGGATAGAATTAGGCCTGTACGTTTGAATCACCACATTTCACGCGGATAGCTCTTTGTGTATAGGCCAGCATTGCCTCTGACCATCAGATCTATTTGAACCGGAAACCACCCATTTCGCACCAAAATTTCCGTAGTCAGCTTACTTAGTAAGCTTGGTTGAATCCAGAGTCTTACCCCTAAAGTCGAGATCCATTTAAGGCTTGATCATTCATAAGGCTGTAGAGGGCTTCTTATTCTCACTGTGCGGTGTGAACCAAACAAGGTGGAGGTTCTGTGAAAGAACAATCACACGCTGGGCTGAACTACGAAGAAGCGATCACAAAGATCGTGCGTTGGCAGTCTGAATTTCGTCCAACGGGATTCGAACCAAACGTTCCCCTGGTGCCGATTCGAGCGTTTCCAATGAAGCCTCCGAGTCAGCTTGCCGCTGTCGATTCGCCACTAGAGCGCCACAGACATAGGTGAGCATGGTTTGCGACGGTGCGGAGGGATGCTCACGAAAGAGTCCAAGCAAGTGGAACATGTTGGGCCATTGCTCAAGCACCTGGCCATGGACTAGGTAGATACGATCAAAAGGGATCAAGGCATACTCGACGGTACGATACCTTGACCTGCGTCCGCCATGAGCAAGCAGTCGTCTGCAAGCCCGTCGATGCGCTTCACCAAGACCGCGCCTGCGCGTTCGAGGGCGGCGACGGCCTCGTATTCCTTTTTCTTCTCCAACAGGCGGTTGATTGAGGCGGGATTTGTCGACAAGGTGTGGGCATGGGAGGCCCGAGCTACGGACGGTCGTGATGACATCTTGAACAATAGTGGTCACGTGGCTGTGCGGAGTTGGGACGCGGGCGGATTTTCTCCCTTTCACCTCGACATACGCATCCCTTACAGCATTCACATCGACTTATGCCCGTCACTCGCTCGTCCAACCGCCCCTGCCCTCAGCAGCCGCCCAACCCTCCCTATACGGCCCACCGCGCAGGCACACCCGGAAGTCGCGACGCAAAAAGGTTCTCGCAACCATCGAGTAGCAACGAAATCATTGTTTTATCTTCCGACGATGACGAACGTCGGTCCAAAGGAAACGCACGCAAAAAGTCATCTCAGCGTCTTTCCAGGAGAAAGGCGGGCTCATCTACGGCAGTTCCCGCCGGCGATGTGCTGGAAATATCGTCGGATGAAGAGATTCGGGCAAAGAGAGCCACTCCAAGAAAGCACACGCTATCGTCTGAGACGGCGATCAAGGATCTCCAAAGCACAGTCAAGAGGCTGCGAGTGGTCCGTATACGCGCCGTATATGGGTATTTTGTCAACGAGTCCCTTTATATAGGAACTGAAACAATCCAAGCAACAACTCGCGTCCACATTTCGCGAGGTGGAAGAGCTAAAGCTTGACTGCTCCAGCAAAGATGTAATCATTATCGTTCTTTATGCCCTCCCACTCCATCTGACCCAACACATAACAGGTCTTGTCGGGACTCGAGGAGTACACTGCATGTGAGGTGTGCACACTCACGATGTGGCGTCCCTATATGTCTGTCTTTTTCCTTGTATGCAGACGGCATGAACACTGATTATGTGCGCAGTCTTCCCGAGTGTGGCCACTCTTTCTGCGAGGATTGTCTCGTCAAGTGGTTCACTAAGACACAAGCGCAACACAGGACGGCAAACCCGCTAGTGGACAATAGCCGTGCCGCCCTGTTGGGACAACTCCAAGCATTCGTCCAACTGGTCCCTAATTTGCACGCTTATGGTCAACACGGTCAGTTTCACGTACGTGCGCTTCTTGCCGAGTTGCGTCGACATCGACCGGAATACACCTGTCCATCGTGCCGGAAAGAGGTGCTGAACAAACCTATCGAGGACTTCCGGTTGAAGGGGCTCATCAAAGAGATCGCAGGGCGGATGGACGAGAAAGATTCACATTTTCGCCACCGAGCGTCTAGTCCATTCGATCATTTTTTCGCCGCACCCATATCGACTAGATAGTCATCCCATCAGTTTTCAGAGCTTGGGCGCTATCAGATTATATACAATCACTGTTCAAACATGTATAGCACATACTAATGGAGATCTATGACGTGGCGTCTTACTTCTCGACGGGTTCCGGAAGCCGACCCTTGGCATGACCAAGCTGCCCGTGCAAAAGATATCCAGCTTAAAAGTTCGGCGATGTCTCCCACTCACCACAATGACCACGACGTATCGGATCGCAATCTATTGATACTCTACGCGACAGAAACTGGATCAGCCCTAGAAGTCGCCGACCGGATCGCCCGAGAGTGTCGCAGGTGCTACTTTCAATGTCGTGTAAGCGACGTCGGGTCCTATCCTCCGGTACGCCGTCTAGCTACGCACTCGGCGAATGTCTTTCATCCATCCTTTTCTCAGGAGGATCTGATTTCAGAGGCGCTGGTCGTATTTGTCGTCGCGACCACCGGCTCAGGCAAGGAGCCCCGTGCGATGGGGCCCTTGTGGACGTCTTTACTCCGCCTGGATCTGCCCCATTATTTATTCGAAGACATGGCCTTTGCCGTATTTGGATTGGGCGATTCTGCCTATGAACGATTTTGCTGGCCGGCCAAAAGAATTAGTCGGAGATTACACGACCTCGGAGCACATGAGTTGTGTATGAGAGGCGAAGGGGACGACCAACATCCATTAGGGCAAGTTCGCATGCTTGGCAGCGTTCCATCGAAAAGTTGATTCCAGGTCCAGCTTGGAAGGCGCGCTAGATCCGTGGATAGAGCGGCTGCTCGAGAAAATACTGGAGCTGTACCCGTATGGTGATGTGCTCCAAGTGCTTCCGAAATTCGGCAAGCCTCCTTCGCGCATAGAGACTGTCGACCTCCCAGCACAAACAGAGTGTGTGGATCCACTAGAGACCGACCCCAAATATTGGGATGTGACGGTCCAATGTAATCGCCGGATCACCGCAGAGAATTGGTTTCAGGATGTGAGGCATTTTGAATTTCTCTCGGAAAAAGACATTGAGTGAGTGAATGTACCACATTCAATCATATGCTGAATCCTGTGTAGTTTTGTTCCGGGAGATGTCGCTGTCATTCATCCCATTGCCATGGCTTCAGAAGTGGATAGTGTGCTGATATCTATGGGCTGGGCAAACACTGCAGACGTGCCTTTTTCTATCACTCATGCAATGAAGGGTGTGTCATCTCTGCTTCCCTCTCGGGTTTCTCACTGGCGCGCAGATCAGTTTTTACCTGAACATATACCCCAGGTTACCACTCTTCGTGCACTCTTCACTCGATACCTTGATTTCAATGCAGTCCCTCGTCGTTCCTTCTTTGAGTTGCTCCGATGGTTCGCTACCGATGTTGTGGAACGGGAGAGATTGGATGAATTTGTTTCCGAGGAAGGCGCTGTAGGTCATCTGTGGTGACTGATAGTCGTGAATTAACTGTTACACAGGACGAATTATACGAGTACTCTCAGCGCGTAAAGCGTACCATTAGAGAGGTGTTGACTGAGTTTCGGTCGATACAAATATCCAGAGACTATGTCTTTGATCTATTTCCTCCCCTTCGTCCCCGACAGTTCTCGATATCAAACTCTCCGAATGTACGTGGTTTTTTGTATATAGATCACTTCTGTTGCTTCCCGCATCTGACAGAAGCACCCACGTGAAATCCATTTATGTGTTGCAATCGTCAAGTATCGCACGAAACTTAGGGTCCCTCGAAAAGGTGTTTGTACCAGTTTTCTCGCAGCACTTCGACTTGGTTGGCATTTCCCTCCCATTGCAAACAGCTTGTGCTGATATTGTACTAATATCGTCGAGGTGACAAGCTGCGCATCACCATTCAGAAAGGGTTTATAACCCTTCCAAAGGACCCGCAGACGCCAGTCATATGTGTCGGTCCCGGCACTGGCATTGCGCCGATGCGAGCAGTCATAGAGGACCGTGTCCATGCAGGATCAGAAGGTCAGTCCACTGAAAACATTCTTGAGAACGTCACCTTCATCACCTATCTACTAGCTACAACGTTATATTTTGGCTGCAGATCAGTGTCAAAGGACCACCACTATGGCGCAGAATGGGAGGGCTATGCAAAAGCGGGCGAGATCACGTATCGTGTCGCCTTCTCGCGTGATGGTCCAGAAGGCACGAAAAGGACGTACGTTCAAGATTTGTTATACCAGGACAAGGAAAGGGTATGGGAGCTTCTCGGAGTGCGACAGGGTACCTTGATCATCTCTGGGTAAGATTCACGATTGACTTTGACCAATAAAAGATATTGAGTGGACGAGTGTAGGTCTTCAAACAAGATGCCTACAGCCGTGCGCGAAGCCTTGAAACAGGCAGCTGCAGAGTGCGGAGAGATGTCGGTAGGGGATGCAGCCAACTTTGTCTCCGCGATGGAGCGGGAGGGAAGGGTTATCGAGGAGTGTTGGAGCTGAGATGGGAAAACAGTGAAAAACGTGGCGTTTTCTCCATTTTGGATGCATTAGCATTTGCTTGCGACAAGCTTCCACCGAAGGACGATGCATTTGGACTTCACCAACATTCATGGAAATACGCGTTCGAGTTAAGTGCTAGGTGGTAGCACACTTACTGGCGACCTTGCGCGGTCATTGGGTCGATGAAAAGAAGTCACAACATAGCAGCAACTGACGGCTATTTTCCAGAATGCTTTTTGGAGCAAGTCCATCGACGAGAAACATGGTAGATGTGCTCGAAATTGTCGTGGTACGCGTCAAAAAGTTCACGACGATGGCAGAGATACCTTTGAACGCCAACAACATTGAATGTGATCCCGACGGCTGCTCATATCGTTGGGTGCGGTATACATCGAATTCGGGGGTATACACAAAACACTAGTCTCCCGCCCATTGTCCTATGATCTGAATCATTTAGCTATTGACGCCGCCTTTCGCTGTTCTTTTTGTTCCTTTAGTTTTTCGATGCGCTACATATAACGAGAATGAAACCATCCATATCACTTGTAAGAAAGAAAAAAAAAAAAACATACCAGACGCCGTTCTTCTTTCCTCCGTGCCATTTCCAGAGCCTTTTCTTCCTTGGACATGCCAAGAATCGCCTTCGCATTGGGTTCTGGATGATTCGCTGCGGGAGGAGGCAGTGACGATGTGCGGGCAGGCCGGACACCAGTGGCTGTTTTGCTAGACAGACCGTTCGGCTTTTGGGCTTGTTGAGGTTGGGGTGTCAGTGCACGAGAAGGGGGTCGAGACGAGTCCCACAAGGATAATGCGGCCAAGTTGGATGGACTTGCTAACATGTCCAAGGAGCCCCAATCATCATCGGCTAGCAAATTTTGATCGGTCAATGTCCGTTGGCAGTACGAAGCCATGAAAGGCTACCTTTCGGGGAGTTGGGACGGGAAGCACCAAATCCAAAGTCGTTCACTGACTTGGAAACTGAGATAGAAGGCGCACTTTCGAATGCACCTGGAAAAGTGTGAAGAATAAGTACAAGGCAAGCGATACGATGGTGAGGACCTACTCCAATCACCTTCATCGGCATTAACGTCCATCAAATCGTTACTGCCCCAAGGGTTTCTGCTTTCCTCGGCGGCAACCTGATCAGCAAGCTGCACGGCAGCTGATCTCGAATTTCCTCTGCTTCCACCAAGTTGAAGACCTCTCGGTTGTGCAACATTTGTCCAGGGGGGCGTCCCAATTTGTGTATCAACAACACTGTTGTCGTTGAGAGACGTCAACGTTTGCCTTTCAGTGGTAGTTGCGATAGTACTTTGCAAGTCACTGGGAGCAAGCTACGAGGCAAAATTTTATGAGGAGAATAGGAATTAGCATTGTAGATCTGACCTTTCTGCCGAGGGAAGACATGGCCCATCCAGCAAATGCTCCAGCAGCACCGGTGGCAGAGTTGACGAGACTTGCTTGAGTGAAGCCACCTGGAATAGGCAGGGGCATACTTCCTTCACCTTCCGTTAGTGGATTTTCGGGCTACACAGCATGGTGATCAGACTCTGATAGGCACGCGAACTTAATCTCACCATCGAAGCTGCATGGGTCTCCAGGCGCTTTATGAATAGTTCCATAGCCTTAAAAGCCTGATCCCGCACAATTCTGAATGATAGTCAATGTGACAATGAACAACCAAAGACAATTCTCACTTTTCTTTATCGAGTGTAGCTCCCGCGATACACGGAATTACCTTTGCAGCAACGTCTCCAATGCTGAAGCATTCATCAGTAGCCATAAATGCCATCAATCCTGCTACCCGTGCATGCACGAAAGAATCCCTGAGAGCCTTGGAGAACGCAGGTACGAGAACTTTTTGTTTCGTGTTGTAACCCAGGCTTGGCCCCAGTCGTCCAATAAGGATACATGTATTTGTTCGTATGGATGCCTCAGCGTCGCTCTGAAGGCGTGCAAGATGCCGCAAAAGGTCATTGTTGAGGATGCGATCACTCAGCTATGACGAATGTTACTAAGAAGTGATGGCAGGGGAAACTGTTTATGGCACCTTTGGGGAGAGCAGGACAACAGCACGTATCGTAGCCTCGCGAATTACGGGAACTGTATCTGTAAATCCGGATTGCTACACCGTCCCAATCAAAATGGCATGGAATGCATGACCCGGAGAAATCGCGTACCAGATTAGGCCAGACCTTGTCCACGACGACTCTCTTGTCAAGTCTATCCGCGTATTCGGACAGATTATCAAGAAGAGCCATTCGCGTCCCTCGGTCGGGGCTTGCAAAGAGTCTCGTCAGTGGCCCAAGTACTATGTTTACATATTCGTCTGCTGAAACATTCTTGCCAAATTGAAGAACCAAGGGGAGGATCGTAGCTGCGGAAGCGCCTCCAAACTCCAGAGCAGTAACAAGAGAAGGGAGAACGCGGAACGAGACAAATTCAGATGGAAACGAGGAAGTCGATTCTTTCAGCGTGCTGGGTTCCTATCCAATGAACACTGTTCGTATCCCACAATATAAATCATGCTTACCGAAGAAGAGTAGCTTTCTCGGCCTCGCCTCCCAGGCTGAAGTTATCAAGACCCTCGCACACCTTCACCAATCGATTCCCCGAAAAAAATCCGGAGCCCTCGCCAGCTGTTTCTGCCATGCCAATGTCCAAGAACATTTTTGGTGTCATGCGAACCTTCGGATTGGGCATAAGAAGCTTTTTGAAAGATGAGAACACGGAAAGAGGAATAGTTCCACGGGACGACGGTTGAGGAGGTGGGTGCGGTGGTTCGGCTGTCTCAGGGAGAGGTTGGGTAGGGTTAAAAACGGAGTGAAGGAGTAGGCCGAGAGCATAGCTATCTGCCGCAGAAACAGGGCCGCTTCGAGCAAAATTAGATGATGCAGTCGAGGGAGAAAAAAATCTTACATACTCTTTCAACAAGGACCATCCATTCTTCTTCACCTCAGGTGGTGCATACTTCATTGATTCCGGGAGCAGACCACCCATGGTCTAATCCAAGAAGCTAAGTGTCGCTGTCTGCATGAAATCACAAAGACGACGTACGTAGAGAACTGGATTGTCATCTTTGGGGCTGCTCAATACTTCGAAGCCACCCAGCTTCCACTCGCCGGATGGCGATATGAAGATGGCGTTTGACCGGACGCAACCGTGGGTCGAAGCGGCGGAGTCATTAATAAAAGCGAGCGCGACCTTGTATGTCGTGTTCTCTAACCGAATACCAGAGTCGATACACGACGTACCGATATCCGGTGCAGCCCCCACAACAACCAGTCCTGCCGTTCCTGCTGGCTTTTGGACGACCACGTTTGCAGCGCAGCTGACAATGGTCGGACACGCTCTGTCATGATGAGTATGGCACTGTCCGACTCGACAACGTCCATGAATTTGAGCACATCGGGATGACGGATGGTGCGCAGCTTGCGTAGGGCGTTTTTGGCGAGTGGGATCGTCGACTTGTTGTATAGGTCGTATTCAAAGACTGATACGGGGCTCCCGTCGTCCTAGACACTGGTAAGGTCAGTCCATATTGGAAACGGGATGAGTGGGACAGTACACGTTTCGTTGCATCGTACAGGGCCCACAGAGTCTCTTCGGGGGAGGCGATCTTTGTTCCGAGAGTAAAGGGCAAATTAATGCCAGACTTCTGGACGAGCGTCGAAACAGCCGCTGAACCAAGATTGCGCAAATAATCCATCGGAGATGCGTACAAGTACTAGAACCAGACAAGTCGCAACTTGCCAACTGCCGACCGGAATTAGAAAAATCGACACGTGCAACCTCCAACTTCGCTTCAGAAAAGCAAATGTGCGATTATCATTAACCCTTCTTTTCGACGACTATGGTGCATGCAGTGATCTAGATGGAAGAGCCGAGAAGGAAAAAGCAAAAGCGAGCAAAACGGAAGGAAAAGAATAAAAGAGAAAGAAATGCACTCCGAGACATGCCAAGTATATAAAACAGACACTATTCAACATCGAAGTCGAAAAAAGTAGATAATGCGAAACATCGACATGACATGTACGGGGATGTACGATTGGTATTAATTCCTTGCAAGAAAAAGAAGGTGGAGGTGAGTAAGGCAGTGGGAAGTCAGACGCCGTTAGGGTCAGTAACCTGAAAACAAAGCTAGGAAAGGAACGTGGCAGTAAGTACGAAAGCGAAAAGCATCGACTCGAGGAGCGAACGTTTAGATAGTGCGCCGAGGTATCGAGAGGGTTAAGAAGAAAAAAAAAAAAAAGGGAGGGGGGGTAATTATGGTAACGATGAATACTTGGGCAGTGCCAAATTGCATTTCGAGTACAGTGGTGAGTGAGGATAGTGGTAACAATGTCCGACGGCTCGTTGCCAGTCGGTTAGGGTAATGCAGATGGGCCGTTTGTCCAGCCATGGAACAAACAGTGAATCTAGAGAACGTCAAGGCAAGCGGGAAGCTTCCAGTCTTGAAATGCTTTGTACCTTGAGAACCGCACCTCATTTCCTGTTCCGAGACTTGGACACACGGGGTTTCGGAGAGGTAGGAAGACTTGCACCTTGACCATGAACAGGAATATAGTCGTCGTCGGCCTCACTACAATTGAGGTGCAACAGTAGGTTATAGACAAACATCTGCTCAAATCTACCAACACGTAAATCCAACGATGTCCATCAGGCTCAAGATGGGACTCACTGCGCGTTCGTGAACACGATCTTCATAGAATCGGAGCTACATCGCAACAGGTTAGGTGCCATCACGAGGGCCATGTTCGCAGCCGTCATCTTCGTGTTTGCCAGCACTTTCTCCTCCAGGAACAATTGCATAAAGCTGATGATAAAGAGCACGACCCTCCGATTGATCGTTGGTAGTCGCCGCACAATTCCTATACACGATGTTGGCTCGGGGGCGCTCGTAACGCAGTCGTTGTACATCTCTTCGGGAATAAGCGGATCCAAGAGCTCGCGAAGCCACAGCTTCAGCAGTGACGCGAGGACATGGGGGTCGTCGACGTTCTCGAGGGTATAGTAGCCCCTGTCAATTCTGGTCTTCAGCTCCGACACGAGATCGCCATCGCCTGGTACTCGAAAAATGCCCTCGCATTTCGTACCGCCCAAGGCAAGGATACCGTCCGCAAGGAATGGAAGAATGATCGGAATCTTATCCTTGGGATAATTGCGTTCTTGTAGACGCATGACCGCATCAAGGGATTCCCCGAACGTGGATGGATTGAATGCTGCATCGGATGCGGTCTCGATCTCGGCCACCGACGGCGCCTTCCCCCTCGGACCTTTCCTCGATATAGCGGATAATCGTCGCAAACAGTGCTTGGCCATGATATCCACACGGCCCTCGGACTGAGAGACCCGTTGGATTATAAAGGACCGCAGGTATGCTTCAAAGTTTTTCGATGGGGGAAAAGCGATCAGCAATACGCAAAGCATTTGCCATCCTTTGAAAATGCTTTCAGGGTTGGGGTTACCACTGAGTTGCTTCATTAATTGGCAGTATATCTCGTCTCGTAGTTCTCCGTGAGCAAGACCCTCTCCCAATAACCATCGTTCTTCTTCGAGCAGGCCCATAGTGCTTGTAGGAAGCGAACTCGTCGATCCATTGTGTACAGGTATCCCAGCCAACTTTTCCCGCTCACGATCGCCCATTATACGTTGGATGACCTTGAAGATTTTGACTGCGTCGGTTCTGAGAGATCGGTTTAATGTAAGCAAAGGGGAAGAGAGCGGGGCCTTTTGCCATGTCATCATCTGTGTCACCGGAACCTTTCGGCGAAATATAAACCCTCTACGGTGGGTGGAGAAGTACTGTCTGGCATATTCGGATTCCACAAATTGTTGAATATCGGAAGCAAGATCATGAGGAAGAGCCGGATACGTCCTAAGAGACTATCGTCAATGGGCTGTCTTGGAAAAGCATAGTTTTACAGACCCCGACGCAAGCGTTGCTGTGGCGCGAGGGGGGCTTTCCGAAGTCGCGACAGGGATAGGTTTACCGTTTGCTCGGTTCTTTATTGGGCTCATATCCGCACATGCCTCTATCGAACCAATCAGATTTAACACATAAATCAGAGAAGTGAATGACCTTGGTTGGGAATCGGTTTACTGATGGCCTTGCCATTCACGGTGGGTGGCGTTGATGTGCTCCGCGTCATCCAAAAGGCGCTATGCGCGTGCGAACTCTTTGATGGGGATTGAATGACGTCACGTTTCTCTCTCGACTTTGAACTCGAGCTGCTCGTACTTGGGCGAGGTTTGCTCTCCGCGGAGCCGGGACGAAGTGCAACAGGGTGGCCATGATCAGATGTAGATCTCTTTTCCGATAGCGAGAGCATCTCTACTGCGGCGTTTAAGCTCTGTGGAGCAGGTGACCGATATGGCATGTATGAAGAGGACTTGGATCTCGATCGCGAAATAGATCCATCCTCGGTATCATTCATTGCACCGTTGCTACCATTGTTCTGCTGTTGTTTTTCTCCACCCTTGGAGCTCGGGTTGCCATTGGGAGAGCCAAGTAGAGGCGACTTACGAGATGCGGGGGTAGAAGGTTCTGAGCCATAGGGGGACGCCGGGATCGGAGGAAGAATGTTGCTCGACCCGTTTTGCCAGCCCCGAGGGGATCCATTTGGTTGACCATGCTGGTCGTTGGTGACGGAGCGCCTGACAGGTGGTGAAGGCTGGGGCTGTTTTTGGGCAGGGCCCGCACTCGTCGTTGCAGAGATCCGACTAGGGGAACTGTGTGTTGACGAATATGAAGGGCGAGCTTGTAGATCTGCACCTCCAGATCGAGGCGAGACATGGCGGGTATCCTTGTCAACGCCGCCGGTTTGTGCGCGAGCCCTGCGATTGGCCTGGCGATCTGGGGTGGTGGCGTGACTGGTAGTCATGGCCTTTTTGCGCATGCCGGTCTGGGAGAGACGACGGCCGAGAGTGGTTTGCTATGGAGTACGGTGAGCATTGCGAGGAACGAGGATGGGGAATTGGGGTTACCTGTATGACAGTCAGGGGAATAACGAAGCCATCGGGGCGTTCCCAAACGGTGTCGCCTGTTTTCGTTTGATAGTAATAAGGTATTCCGCCGCGGGACTCGTCGCTAAGTTCCCACCATTCGCCCTCCTCGCTAGGGGGAAGGCTGGGAGATGGAAACAATACATAACTGAGACCGTGATTTTGAATGTATAAAAGGACGCACACAAAGTTGCCGACTGGAGGGTCCCAGCTAACCTGTCCAGTCGCAGGACATGCAAAGAATGTCGTGTTGGTCTTTAGGCGCGCAACGGGGCTCGTACCGGTCATCGACGACACGGAGAACAAGAGACGACATACCTGGGGATCGACGAGGGTGACCCAAAAGTTGGAGCCCCACGTCGCGCTGTCTGGATCGCACGGCGGCTCCTGCTTTACGGACAGACGAGGGCTCCGGAGCGGCTCGCCGTTCACGTTCACCTGGGGCACTATGATCTCGGCGGGGGTGGTGACGCCGTTGGTGGGGGCATCGACGGGCTTGGCTGGCGCGGGTTCGGCGGCGGCGACGGGGCTTGGAGGGGCGGCGGTGTGATCGAGGTTCTTATCGGGTCCGGGGGTGGCCATGGAGGGTCGTTGGTGCGTCAGAGCGGGGATCGGGTGAGGGAGGGGAGAAGGAGCGGGGGGAAGACAAGGTAA